>VZSZ01011422.1:511392-535273 GCA_013398815.1 Ibidorhyncha struthersii | reverse complement strand
CCTTTCTCCTGCCCAGGCTGTCTGTTACACAAAAATCTGACTTCCGTGTTAGCCGGCTGCAGCTGCAGTTTCCTGTCCATTAACCCTGTAGGACTTGGCACTTTTTAAGACACAATGCAGGCCCTAAAAAGATGTAGATTTCTCTGCGTGGCAAGTTATCTGTCTGCTTTCACAAAAACATTAATATAGCTTCTCAGATGTTTTTGCTTTACCTTTTGTCCTTTATGAAAATCCTGCAAATGAAACAAAATGAGAAAACGGCATGTAAGCAACTAGTTTGATCTTGGGCCAATTCCCAAGCATTTGATTAAAAAATGTGATTCAGTTCTCTTCCCTAATGCAGCGAAAGTGGGCGTATTTCTCGCTATGCCAGGAAGGAAGGAAGTCTTAACTCCAGATGAAGATTTAAAAGGTCAAATCTTTAGAAAAGCCCCAACAAGCCTTTACATTTTTGTCCAAAATTTTGCACCTGTGTTAGGTAGCTCAGCGTTATCATTCTATAGTCATCAACAAATTGCAATGGAAACCACAGATGAAAAGGTAACTCTGAAGCTTATGGCATATAATCAAAGGGGTTATTTATTAAAAAAAAAAAAAACAAAACAAAAACAAAACAAAAAAACCCGCAACTGGAGTACAGGAGGTTTAATAATAAAACAATAGTTATTAAATAATGAGCTAAAATAACCAAAGCAAAATAAACACTCTTCCAATACGGCATGCAAGATCTAGGATTGTGCAAAACCAACTATAGAAAACTCTCTCCCATAAATCAAGGCCAGCTGCAAACAGAATATGCAGTTCACTCTATCTTTACTCGAGTGCTAATGATCCCAGAAACAATCGCTACAAATAAAACTAATGCCCTCCCTTCGCTCCAACCAGTACCTTTCATGATATAACTACCACACAAACCTCTTTGCTTCAGACCTGACATGACTTATAACTATGCGACTCAGTAAAATTAATAATCCTGCTCTGCATTGTCCCATACTGCATTCAGATTCTTTCTTGAGATACCATTGTCAAAGGAAAACTGGCGAACCACCCTGTCGCTGTGCTTACATTTTTGTGTTCTTGCGTTTTAGGCTGCAACAGTGGATTAACAGCCCAGAATATAAATTCCCATCTCATAAGTAATTCTGGAGTCCCTGCTGGAAGCATTTTCCCTTTTTAGCTTTGGCAACGTTTTTCAGGGCAGGGAGCAGGAAGGCTCATGGATTACACTGGCAGTTTGTTCTGTTTTAGGAATGTAGCAGAAACTAGGGAGAGTGCTGCTATAAAGGGAATTGTACAGCCCACTACAGCAGCAAGAACACATTGGAAATGCATGACATTCAAGTGCATATTCGCATGTTTTAACAGTTCAAACCATTCAAGATATGTTTCTTTTTAATTGCATACCTAAAGGCCTATGCCATTCAGAGGTATCACCCCCCCCAAACACACAAACATCCAAATTTTGATTCCTCCTTGCAGTAAAAGCGAGGGTTGTCAGTCATTAACATTTATGTTTATTGTTTGACTGCTCTACTCTAATATTATTCTGTTTAAAGAAAAATAAATCCTAATCCCTATGAAGTACACCAAGGGGGCAAAACTAAATACTGAATTTTTCAATGCTTTGTGCTATCCAAGACCCGACTCTGGGAATGCAGTAATGCTGATGGTGACTGGGAACACTGCCAAACTGACACACTTGGACCTATCAGAGAGAATCAGCATGCAGCAGATAGATAGAAGCAGCCTTAGAATAGGCCTAAGGTCCTATCCTCTTGATTCAAGGTAATGGTGGCCCAAATTCAAAAGAAAAATTTGCAAACCTTGTCATTAGCAAGAACAAAAACCTAGAAAGCATAACAGACAGAATATAGTATTTGTATTCAGCCACTACGCTACTCTGCTAAAATAGAAAAAAGAATTCTGTCAGGAATCAGAAAGGGAAAGCTTGAAATATGTTTCTCTTTATTTTCTTGTCCATACACATATTTTGCAACAGGAGGTAAAAGTGTGGTATAACGACAGAAGTACATCTGGAAAATTCAGATGATTTTCACTGATTGATTGCACGTCCTACTGCAGCTTGACCAATTCTTTTACATAGGAGTGGTGAATTTTTTGGAGGGGGAAGGGAAACAAAGGTAAAGAGAACAAAGAGAGACAGGGAAGCTAAAAGCTTTGTTAAAGCAGAAGAGAGGGCAGAGAGATTAGATTAGCTAGTATTTGTCCTTTTCAGTGCTTTGGAGATGTTAAGGGAAAATGGGGCTGTGAGGCAGAAAAAAAAAAGGGCTAAAGAGAGAAACCAAAGGAAATATGGAAAGCACGAATTCAGTCAAAAGGAAATTAAAAGACAACAGTGTTAGAAGTGCAACCTACTATATTTAGAGTTCTTTGCAAAGAACTCTGCCCGCTGTGCAGAATCTCCAGAAGGTGCGCATGTCAAGCACCACAGTCTTTTAAGGGACTATAGTACTTAATATATACCAAAAGCCTCAAAACTAAACAAATACTAGTAAGGAAGAGATTTATCTGTATGACAGAAACAGGGGTTTTGATATGCACACTTATAGGGGGTGAATCATCACTGGCAGAGATGGAACAGTAGATGATGGACTAAAGACAGAGCTTGAAAACTAGCATTTTGAGCAGATACACAGAAAGAAAGGGGATGTCATATTTTCCAAGGATGATAATAAAAGAAATAAAAATTAAAAAAAAATAATCAACCACCAAAAAACCAAGGAAAAGAAGTTGCATTAAGGGTTTGTAGGTTAGTCCTGAAATTCCAAGTCATTGATTGACAACCGTAATTTCTAAAATAAGAACATGAAACATTGTAATTCAGCATCTTTCCTTTTAAGAGTTTTCTCCACCTTTTCCCCTTTATCCTGAATCTGCCAAAGTACCAGTAATTGCATAAAGACCAGAAGATAAGACTTCCAATTGATACAAAATCCAACAATAGATGTCTATAAAGGCAGTTCCTGAATTTTTAAAAGTAGGCTGGATGCTAAAATTAGTGACCTAAGAAGGTCGGTAATTTTGTAAATTATCAGAAACTACTGGAGAATGTGTTTATACCCAGTAGGTAGCTGATTTGCCCATAAGCTTAAAAGGCTTTGTGGCCAGATGCATGCATGCATTTGTCCTTCTGAACAATATCTTTGAATACTTTCGGTGTACATTACTTGTTCTGAATCACAATGGTCACTCATTGTCTGCTGATTAAAAAGCTGATTTTGTTTGTAACATACACTGAGTATCTGGTGCATTATGAAAGTTTCTCTTGACGGCCATTTTTAGTATGCTGTGCAACTGCCTTGTGTACATTTCCTTCTAAAGGAAATCTCCATTCATGTTCAGTCATCTGCCAAAAATACCTGGGGGGAAAAAAAAAAAGCACCCTTGAGCCCTTTCCTTTAGCAGCTGTAGCTTTTTAAAAGAGATGCTACAGCCTATGTTATCTTAAGGCATAAGCCCATATATTTCATCCCTTTCCCCCGCAGTTTGAACCAGTCTCTCCACAATTTAACAGCTGGGAGTTGGGCTGTTGGATACCCTGTATAAAACAGGATTTTCATTATTATATATTTAAATTATATGTTCTGTATTAAAAGCCTAGATATAATTTATTTCATATTTCATACGCAGCCAAATACTTTTTCAGTTACACGGAAAGCAGCTGGGGGACATATGCAGATACACTGCATGTCAGACCTAAAGCATATGCACTGTGCAGTTGAACTGCACCTGTGTAGCAAGTGGATTTGTCATGCCTACTCTGTGGTAACACGGTATGGCGTCCAACTCACTGGACATGCAAGGTCTGTGGCTATGGGAATGTAGATACCCTGCATGAGAACAAGGTACAAAATCCTGAAAGTCTGTGTTTCACCAAGGGATTCTAATGCCCAAGTGTGAGACATCCTGCATATAGCCCTTATTCTAACATCAAGGTCCTTCCCAAGAAAATAGAAGTCACTACTGTTTGGGAAGAAGTATTTAGGACCAGGTCTGGATAATGCTAAACTCTTGTCCTATTACTATGGTTTCTTTTTCTCTTCTGATTTTGTCACATTCCGGAATCACTTGGTTAACAGTACTGAGATACACAACTTTTTTTGTTGTTCTGGGGTTTGTTTTAATAAAAGCTGATTATCTCACAGAAGACTCCATCAGCTAAAGCTCACACCAAATATGTGAAGTGATGGAATTACAAACATACTGTTATTACAGTGATTTTTCCTCTCGCCTAGTCTTATATCTTATCACAACCCACTGCAGATTTAGATTATATCACTCATAGTTTTAACCTATTTCCTGCTCCTCCATGCACTAAATTTGCAGTTTGGCTTCACCTTTAAGGCTCTGCATATTCACACCTTTCTCCTCTCTACCTGCTATTCCCATTGCTATATTCATCTCATTTTTGTGGTTTGCCTCTCACTAGCAAAAAGTCCTTCTTTTTTTTTTTCCACCACAAATGTGCAGTAAAATCACTTTCACAAAGGCTTAACCCATAGTTTCACCAACTTTTTTTGTTTTTTTGTTTTTAATCAGATGTACTAGCTTAAACATCTCACATTTCCTTCCAGCCACAGCACCCAGCTCAGTCACACTTCTAGCAGAACTGTCTGTATGGTTACATGGAGAACAGGATCAGTGAATCAAATATTTACTGTGTTAACTTTAACCCTGGAAAGGCAACAATTCACAATAGTTCACAACACTGCTGCAATAACAACTGTTGCGGCACGACTGAGAGAGCAGGAGTGAGCAGCTCGAGATAGTTTAAACAATCACTGCTGCTAAAAGAAATTTTTGTTAAACTACGTGATCAAGCACTGTATTCATATTTTCATCAGATTTGTGTTATTAACAGTTTTTTTTCTTCATGCCCAGATGACACTGTAGATCTGTCCTTGTCTCTTCAACCTTATGAAAGGGCAGGAAGAAAGAAAGCCTTTGAAATATAATCACATGTCTGAAAAGAAGCAACACTTTTTCCAGCTGTGTCTTTGTCTTGTGAAGCCATGTGAAAGACTTGCCCATAATTAGCACACATTTCATTCACATTAAATAAAATCTGCATAAAACGTTGAATTCGTTTTAGCACCTTTACAGATTATTACTTTTCATGCACTGTTGGACTTCGAGACCACGTTTGCTAAGCCTTCCTTATCAGGTGACAGAAACGAGAACACTCCTGAGCTGATGCCACTGTGAAGTTGTTTCCAAAAGGCAGGCTTTACTGTAGAGAAATCTATATCCACATTAAAAAACATAATTCTGAAAGGGAAGAAAAAAAACATGCGGCATTTACTCTACTTGCCAATAACATAATAAAATCCAAGCGTGTGTTAATTAGGCACACAAATAAGTCTTAACTATGTGACTAGTTGGCATAAACTTTTTTAATAAATAAACTTTTTTATTAAGTGAACTTCAATACTTTTTTTAAAGCCTCGACATCCTCATGTGACAATAGAGTGGACAGATGTCAGCGTTTAGGAGATTCAAAAGCGAAGTTGTATGCAACACTTCAACCACATAAGGAGAAACAGAACAAAAGTATAGGGGAAATAAATATATTTCTGTGTTGAAGCTACTATAGGTCCAAAAAGAACTCGAGCACAAATGTCAATTTACCCTTTTATAAAGCATTATTCTGACTTCTTGTATAATGGTCTTGCTTAATCACGGCATTTAAAGATATATTGGAATATACCTACAACGCATACTGAAAATAAGTTGTGATGTTACTCTGCATTTCACAGTGTCATTAGTAATTCAGGACATACCAAGGTATTTCACAGAGGAGGAAAAAGAATTCTGCAAATACTTCTTAAGCAACTCTATGCAACATCCCTTCACAGGTGGAGGATAAAATTAGAACTGCGACCCTTATTTTACTGTCTTTCTCTCAATCTCTCAGCTGTATTTGTCTTAAAATCACTCAGATTCCTGTCCTGCAATTTGCACATTTTTAATCTTTTCTGTGCATTCAGATAACTGCTTGTTTTTTCAAGGGATGTAAGAATGTTTGGGGAAAACAACAAATCCTGGCCATTAGCACTGTGCAAACATTTCAACACAGCAGAAAAACATGATTCAGGAAAAAAAAGAAAATATTTGCTAGTTGTTATAATCCTGATTTACAGCACATTTTTCTTCATTTTTATATGATGGCAGAAAAATACATAAAATACAAAAGGAAAAAAATATACCGGCAATCCTAACTGTAGGATGCAAATCAAAATAATTTTCATGACCTAAATTGTTGAGGGATATTAGATATTTAGCATAAATACATAAGTTTTAATTAGAATAAATTACTTAGGATTATAATACGGTGTGATTTGTGCTGTTTGCTCAGCTTTACTTAGCATGTGTAGCTAGATTTACTGAAGCCTTTAGGCTGCGATAGAGTTATTTTTCTCCGTCATTTTCCTAGCAGCTGGTACAGTGCTGTATTTAGTCTTTTAGTATGGGAAAGTGTTTTGATATCACACTGATGCTTTGGTAGTGTTTTTCCCAAGTCTGGGACTCTTCAGTTCTCCATGTTCTGCCAGTGAGTGCAGGTGCACAAGGAGTGTAAACCAACCCTCAGCTGAAACTGCAAATCAACGAGGTAAGAGCCTGCCTGGACACAGAAAAAGAATCCAATTGTATGTTAGAAGACTCCAGACCAAAAATTGTCATTGGACTAAAAGACGCGTGGACAGCACGTGAAGGGTGCATGAGGGGTGGGTATACAGATCACAAGGATATAATTGCCCAGGGATTTCTTTGTTCAGGGCCAGTCTCTTTGGAGGCACCCAGCCCAGGCTGTTCTTGCTGCTGTACCTTTCAATTAAATTAATTATTTTATAAAATCCAACACCTGAGACTCAGCTGCTGGAAACTGAGGGTCGAGCCTGAAGAAGGAGGGAGCACGCCTGAGAGTAAGTGCATGCATGAGCATCACCATGAATGGTGTGTGAATGCTCCAGCAGCAGCTCCTCCTTTAACATAAATAAATCTTGTAAACCTGACATAAACACTAATTCAGAAAGATGAAAATATGCTTTCTAAACTGCAAATTTATCAAACCAGAGACACTATCTGCACATATATTTCGGGTCCAGCTCCTGAATAAGGCCTTAGAATTTAATTAAACAAGATGATTAACGTTTATGTAAGACTTTATTGACACTGAAAGTAGAACCATTATTACCAAGCCCATTCCCAGCCACATATTCCCATTCCTTCCATTGCACTAGATTTATTATTTGTGGAACCCTGCAGTGAGCTGGTTCAATTTGCTCAATCAGCAGAGCAGTAGATGCAATGGCAGTGTTAGACTCTGCAGCCATAAACATTGGAGGGAGGGAGACTACCCCTTTCAACAGCTAGTGGCAGTTAGATCAGTTCAAATTGTCTGCATGTCCTGCTTACCCCAAAGTCTCTGCTACAAAAAGAAAATTGCACACAAATATTGGCCAGTTCTCTGGACTTTGTGTTTTGACTTCTCAATGCTTCTCACTTATCTACAGTGTTTTGGGTAAGATTAGTTCTTGGCATTCCTGTGAGCAAAATGAACCTTTTAGCGCTTGGCTTGTTCTTTTTTTCCTCTGTGAAAGTCTATATTAATACTAAAACAAAACCATAAAACACAACCCCCACAGTATATTTGCAGCAAGCGCTTGGGTTTATTTACATGTATACTCATTTGTTTAGGAAAACTTAGATCTTGATGGACTGAATACCACCAGAATTTCAAATTGCACCCAAAAAACGATATTGACATTTTTTTCTGACAGCCCAAAAAAGAACAAAGGGACTGTATGACAAGCAAATACTATGCTCTCTTTTTAAGAACTGAGCAGCATGGCTGTATAAGGCAGGGCTATCAGCAGAAAACTTGAGAGGCAGCTGTTTGTATAATTTAAAATATAAAAAATGGTCCTATGTAACTCATGCATAATAATTAAAGATTCTTGTTAACACTCCTTCTATTTGCAAAGATTTGTAAACCAAATGCTGCAACAGGCAATTTCTAAATAGCAATTTCTTTGAAAGGTAAGGTTGTCATTCCTGCTTGTTCTTAGGGTTTTTTTTAATTAAAAAAAAGTCATCTACATACATTTTTACATGATTTTGTTCTTCATGTTAAAATATGAGAAAAGTTTACATAATTGCCCAACATTTAAATATTTCTATTTTGTATAGTTTTTATAAGCACTTGAAAACAATGTAAATTATTTAAAGGAAAAACAAGTTATAGAGGGGAGCAACCAGACTTGCCCTGTAGCAAATTTCAAACCTGCAAGCTGTTTCATATTTGTTGTCAAAGGACATTTTCTAAGATTAGCCCTGGACAAAACATCTCTGTAGCTTTGTATATAGTGTATGTCAACTGTTCTTCACCTATTTTTGCATGTAATCTATTGAAATGGGATCCTAATCTTTATTTGAATGTTTCTCTAGGATAGCTATTTAAAAATAAACTTCTTTATACATACATACCAACAACATTTTCCCCAGACATTTAGGAAAGAATTAAAAAATTATCTATTTCTACTAACTTGGCTACGTTCCAATAAAATATCCTGTTACATCAAATGACCAAAAGCTGTTTTCCTTACTTTTTGTGTGGAAAAGAATGGTAATAATCTCACAGATTTGGCAGTTTTGTCCCTACATAGTTCGCTAACTTTAGTAGATGTGTAGCATCCCCTAGCGTTCATTTATAGGTTATTACCCTGGAAAACGCCGGCAAATGTCTAGCTCATATCTAGTCATATCTAGCAAATACCTACTCATAAGTAGCAAATGCTATTGAGAACAGCTTTTGCCATAGGATTCAATATTCATTTTCAGTCAAGATTTTAGCAGAGATACTTCAGTGATCTGCCTGATAACCATAAAAAAAGCCTGAGGGTGAAGGTTTCCTCAAGGGACACACATCTCTGCTGCAGCAGCACAAAGAGAAGCAATCAAAGAGTGTTTTTAAACCCATATACTGGTTAGTGTCAACACTAAGACTATGGATGAGCCATCTTATATTGACTTGCATGGCTCTTGTATCAGCAGTCACCATTCTGGGCCTCCAGATGAACCCTTGCCAGAAGCATTCATGCTTTCTTAGTGAGGTAACCATGGAACAAACTGTACTACGCTTTGATGGAAAAGAAGAGCTCACATACCTCTCATTATGCTAGGCCATAATCCTCCTCTAGCCAAATCAAATGCCTCATGTGTAAATTTAATTCTAGGAAGACAAACAAGCAAATGCAAAGCATTTGAAATCATTGCTAAGTCTCAGTCCAGACATGTTTTTGCCATATAAGTTACAGTTAAATATCTAGTACTAAGTAAACAGATCTTAGTAAACATGGATAAAAAGACAAAGACTAGAAGCAAACTGTTTTTTGTATGGTGCAGCAGCAGACAAAGTACTGAGGCAACTGGGACTCCCCCACTAGAATGCTTAAGGCAACCACCACCAGGGGACACTTGCATAACCCCAATAAATACACATTCAAAAGAGCTCAACATACATGACAACACTTTCTGGAGAGAAGGCAGGCATGTGGGCCATCAAAACACACCTCTAATTCCATCACAAATTACAACCAGATTTATTCCAAGTTCTGTCAACACTAGATGACATTCAGAATTAGTAGTCTTGCACAAAGCACACGTGATTTGAGCTTTGACATGTTAGATTTAAATTCAGTTTTGCTATAAAACTAACTAAAAACTAGGCAGATGTATCTGAGCTTTTGGATCTACATTTTTATTTACATTAAAAGTGAGCAGTTGCAACCAGAATGTCATTGATTCTGAACTGAATATATTTCCATATACCTTAGAAAAGAGAATAAAAAATTCTTTCAAGTCGTATGAAAATCACACTATTATAGTTTTACAAATTAATCAAGAAAGGACATAAGGGCTTAGTTCAGAATATCTGTGTTCTCTGCAGTAACCCAATGGAGATCTAATTTACCTAAAAATGCCATGCACATTGTGCATTGAGCTTAGAGAAGGGATAATTTCCAGTCACAAACACATTTTTCTTTACCTCTGGCTGGTTTTCTTGACTCTTTTAAGATTTTTTTTTCCCCCCCTGACTGGGGCAGGAAGCCGCCTCACCTTGATACCATTGAGCATATAAACAAAATATAAAATTCATCCTCCTCTGGATGGCATGACACTTTTTTTGCCAGCTAAAATGGTACAAAACAGCTGTACTACAAACAGTTTTAATCAACCTTTCTAAGTAGAAAGATGTAGTGCTTTAGAGAGAAAACTCTTCCCCTGTCAGCAGCATAAGAGAGATGCCCAGTTTTGAAATTAAAAAGCCGAGGAATTTATTTAGTCCTGTTCCCCAAAAATCTTCCTATGTCAAGAGAATAATTCATACAACCGAAGAGACATCTAGCAATATTGTATATGTCCTAGAACATCCCATGTGGCCTTTAGCTTCTACCCCCCCAAGGCCAAGAGTCTCTTGTAAGTCAGTCCCATGTGATATCGGTTAGACCCATGAAGACATCTCAGCTCCCAGAGAGCAATTAAAATTACACTACATACCCTTTATTTAAGAAGCTAAATGCCACCTTTCAAATAATTCTTGGACAATATGACATAGTTGGGGTGCTGGTTAATAGCTACCTGGACCAAAGCTTTCACTCACTTTTATGCTTAAATGCTATGCTTTTATCACAGGCTATACAGAACAGTCAGAATTAATATATCCAAGCAGACAGACAGAAATTTACAGAATTCCTTACTATCTCACTTGACACTACTACAGAGACACTAGCTCAGCAAATTTCCAAGCAAGCATAATATATATTTAGAAATATTGACTTAGGCAGAACAACCCTTAAAATGTTAAAAACATTAAGGGAGTTTATCCACCCAGATAAAAGATAAAGAAACCTTTTTTTTTTTAATCTTCTGTTTATTTTCAGTTTCAATTATTTCTTGTCATTATTTTCTCCTTGACAGACTACTTAACATATTAATACATGAATGAAATATTAGTCTTTGCATTGCAGGGTCATCTATTTAAATGTCAGTTTAATATCTTATTATATAAAACCCCATGGTGAAATCCAGGCCCTATTATCTCCAGCAAGTCCAAGAGTTTCACCCGGGACATTAATCTGTTTTTTTTAATGCATGGAAATTATAGTCTTTCAAGAACAATAAAATCTTTTCTCAGCAAATTAAAAATTATTCATATAGCTAAGCCCTTGTGTCTATTGAGTAAGTTGTGAACAATAACAATTAGTAGAAATGTTAAGTTGGCAGAAATATTGAAGGGAACTGGAAGAGTTTTTCCAACCGCAGTCTCATATTTTATTTTTCATTTGTCTGTTTTCTTGTATTACTGTTACTACTTTGCAATTATCAATACTTTGGTTTTTATGCAAAACACTTTACAAAAGCATTACTCTGCCCATTTAATAAATGGAAAAAACATGGAAGGGAGAATAAATTACTTTCCCCTCTGTAAATGACAAGGTGAATTCAGTATTATGACCTGGAGTGATCAGCTCGGAATATAGAAGAAGGGAACACTGTGCTGAAGAAAAGGGTGTGCATTCTCTTTTCCTTTTGAGTGCAAACATTCAAAAACCTCTGGAAATTATCCAGTATTTCTTCAGCTGATTTCTGTTTTCATAATTCCTTGCTGAATCACAAGATGCAGGAAAAAGGCCTTAAGACCCAAGCCATTTCACTCATTAGTTAATATATGCTACCTTCAAGCCAAAATAAAAAAGTTAGACAGTATCAGTTATTAGAAGTTAATGGGCTTGAGAGGGACCTGGGATAGAACTAGGACTTCAGTTTCCAGGTCCATTCTCTAACAAGTAATGTATGCTGCTTCTGCATAGTGCTATTAGCACTGGAGTATACTGGCATGCACTCTGTAGGCATGAAAACAATACTGCACCAAGGCGGGTCAAGGGCTTCTTTGGAAATAAGGCTAATAGCAGGGAGTTCAATAGTCTAAATCATTCTAGAAACCATGCCTACCAGCTTGGCTGTGATTTGTAACAAAATAGCTTCACAAACCAGGTTGGATGGCACTTATTTGTATTGTAATACACACAATTTTGCTGCCAAACTTTCAATTTAGGTCTTAATACACGTTTGTTTTTTTTTCTGTTAAAAGCCCCACAGGCTTTCATAGCCTTCAGTTTGGCAAAGATAAACAGATATGACTACTAATAAGTAGTCACGGCTTATTGTTCTCCTTACAGTAGATTTACAAAGCCCTGGTGAACATCATTGCTGGCTTACCTTCTTCTATTGTGTGGGTTGGATTGCATTGGAGTTTTTCAAAGACTAGACTGGAAAAAGTCATGAGCAACCTGGTCTAACCTCATAACCTGATCATGCTTTGAGTAGGAGACTGGCCTAGAGACTTCCTGAGGCCCCTTTCAGCCTGAACGTTTCTGTGATTTGCAAAATAGTATCTATTTTTGTTTCTCTACTAATGCAGTCCAGAAAGTGTGAATAACTAGTAGTTATCCACAAACTACTACTAATTATTGGATCACTGTGCAATCTCCATATATCATGTTGGTAATTATTCCAGACTCTCAACCTGCCTCTCATACAGGGGTACATACCGCATTCGAAGATATTATTCTTATTATTCCTTTTTTAGCCAGTCAGTTAAAGTGCAACTTTTTGTTTCTTTGTTTTACTGCTATATTATTAACCCAACAGGGAGGAAAAGGAAATGGTTATTATCAGGATAGACTCATACCAATGACAAGAAACACTTTTACAAAATAAAATACAAGTGTGAAGTGTTTTCTGGAAAGGTTTTAAGACTTTTTTAGCTTAAATTTTTCCTAGAATAGTTTTGTTTGAAATTAAATCTGCCTCAGACATGGCCAAAAAGGTAAGAGCCTGAAAACCTAAGTCACTAATTTATTTTCATTATCCAAGCTGTAGAAAAAGCATGTATTGTTCTGACAAAATAACACTAAATAGAAGAGTTTACATTTTCTAGTTTCTAGAATGCAATTTCTGAGATAGCATTTTTAATAGGTTAGTTTTAATCAGTTGGTGATATTGAAGTTCTTTGAAGAACCTGATATCCAGAGATACAAACTCCATTCCAAAAGGGAAATATACATTACAATAGAAACAATACATAAATACACAAAGATGTATGTGGAAATAGGTGATTAAAAATTTATATTGTATATATCAGTTGATTAAATGATTACCATTTAAACAAGGTAAATATAAATGTTGTAAAACAATGCAGGTTTAGTGTCAAGCAGATAAATATGAAATGCACTAAACACGAAAACGGGGTTTTACAACCAATAAAAACCAACGTACAGGTCTGCGGGTTTTTTAAAATGTATATTAAAGTAGATTCTACACAGACAAGAATTTCACAGTATCTGGAGAACCTACTTATTACATTAAATAAAATCCTTTCAATCTTTCCATTTTTATTCAACTATGTGGACCTCTAAAATACTTTAGAAAAAACAGCCCCCTAATACCAACAAATAGAGGCGTTCAGCATATATATGCAAAATCTAAGCATTTAGATATTAAAACCATCTTCATGCCATGCTACAATAGTAAGATAACAACATTTTACATGATTTATAAATAGCAAACTTTAACTCAAAGGTTTTACTGAAACACCAATAAGAATGACATTTTTCTTGTGATCTGAAAGCTCATTCCAATGCTACCTCTTTTTAACTGTACTGTATTGACTATACAGTACTAGAAAATAAATCAGGAAATAATATTAAAACCATAATCTGGCTCTTCTAAATAACCATTCCCCAAAGCAGTCATTCTACTTCTAATTCACTACCCCTCCCTTCCCTTCTAGAAAAAGTTTCATGCCATGACAAAAAAAAATTAATTGCATTTGATTTTCTAAATATAGTCTTACAAACTAGTTTGTAATCACTTCATCACCTAATAGACACCCTTCAAAACAAAGAAGTGACAGCAGACTGTAACCGGATTTTCAGCCTGAAAGGAAGAACCAGTCTTAGAATGAAACAAAAGGTTTCATAAAACCATAGAGATGTAGGAGCTTGTATTCAATGTATGATCTCTTAAGAATGGGCTGCTGCTTTAATGTACGCAGCAGTTGTTCCACCTGCTCTGAAAGCAGAATATTTGCTTAATAGATTCCATATAAAAACTGCAATCAGTCACCACAGAAATTGCACATTATTAAATAACAACCAATAATTGATTACCAGATGCAGACATTGAACTGGATTTCTAATTTTGTTTTTCACAAAACAGCAAGAAATCTTTTCACTCTTGCATGCTACCTAAAATCTAGCATTTGTTCCTTTCCTACCTTTCTTAAGGCTCTACAACTATCATTCCATTACATATTATAGTAAAATGACTTCAATTGCTGTTTAATTGTAAAGGTTTTTTTGATGTATGCTTCCCATTGAGAATTTAAGTTATACGTCAGAGACACAAATCCGTACTTGCTTCTCTTCCCCTGTCCCAATTATATGACCTACCCTCTACATTCTTAAGTTTTCTTTTTCCCAGAGATAGTAGTGTCAAGAAATAGGCAGATTGTTCTTGAACTGTAGCACAGAATCTTCAGAATTCGCTATTGTACATTTGATGCTACAAATGTTATCCTCTTTTTGCGCAGTTCCAGTTTTGTAAAAATGGGAAACGCTTTTACACAAAGACTAAAACACGAGTTTTAATTCTTACAAAATAGAGCCTGCTTTGTAGTCGTTTATGAAGAGGAAAGAGAAGCAAGAAACACCATACAGAAACATACCTGTCATTTATCTAGAGTCCTGTCTGCAAAAGTGACTGGACCATATACTTGAAAGGAAAGCCTAAAGCAACTTATCGGTATGAAAAATTCTAGTGTGACAGAAAAACTCTCTTCTTAGCTCATCTGATAATTCCTTTATTCCCAAATGGACAATGATTAATAGGCTCTTGTAATTTCAATCCCGGTTACTATTGTTTAACTAGAAGTTGGGGGGAGGGTGGTGGTGTTAGTTTTGTTTGTTTTTTTTTTTTTATATATATATTTTGTTGATAATCTTATTTTGCTTGTCATCAAATGCGAGTTGTTTAATCTGTTGAGTGTAAGTTTTGCTTTTAGGTAAAGAATAAGTGAAAATATCTGATATATGTATCTTATACTTTGTTTTACTTCATATCTGTCATTATCCTTCTCTAATTAAGGTAGAATCCTTTATGCCCCATAACCTAGACTTCCATTAGCTTTAGGAAGATTCTGCACAGGCAAAATGCTTGGCATAAAGAGAATATTTTACAAAGGTATACACTGGAGATCCTGGTCTTTTTGAACTTTGCCTTTTAAAACCTGTATCTTAAGAACAGACAGACTGCAAAACAGGCTTAAACACCTCAGTCCCTTACACTCAAGCATTCCTGGGCCCAGAACAAATCAAGGAAGATCATCCTCACTTTGGACGCACTCAGTTGATACCTCTTTCACTGTTGCCACATGACTGTGACTGTAGAGAGAAATCACTTATACATTCTAACATGTGAGTCAAGCAGAACGCAAGGCAAGGCAGTTCAAAATTTGCCTACAAGTTTGCCTGGCATCTCATCATTCCAATGGCTGTTTGTCCCAATCTGACTTTCATAATGGTTTAGTGTACATGTCCTTTTTTTCTTCTGGTTTTCCCAGCTTATCCTTTCCTAAGTAATCTCTCCTCCCCACCCCAAAGTCCCAAAAGAACACAATGAATGTGTTTTGATGACATTGCACTGCCTAGGGGGTATCATTCTTCCCCACAGTGAATCTATCTTTTCTACTTGATCCTAAATTCTGTTAGACAGAGTCTCTATGATATTCCGTGCTTATACAATGCCCAATAAAATATTAAATAAATGGTCTTTTCATGGTCTTTTAACACACAAAAGGAAATCATATAGCCAGTGTGAATGTATTTGCCTTATGACTTTTAAACTGAGTTTACTTACCCCTTGACAACAAATGGGTCTGTTTTCTTCTCTGAACTTACTCAAATTCTGAATTCGCTCATCTTGTTTAACTGAAGCACAAAATAAAGGAGTCATTCTTAGCTACTTCTGTGTGGTCAAGCAGATCTCCGGTTGATTTCTACAACTCTGCAAAAGACATGAATTTCATTTTCCTTTCTAGATAGTGGAACAACAAATCAACAAAACTTAATAGCAGACTAAGTATTAAATCATATGCAATTGTTTTCAACCTCAGTGGCTGGTGGGACATTACTTCCTAATTTTCTGTTTAATTCCTTGACTAAATTCTTAAAATGATAAACCAACATGAAAGTGGAAATCTTCTCTTAACCAGAGCCTATGGGGTTTTTTTGTTTCATTTACTTTTTTTAAACAGAAAAAGCAACTATGAAAATAAGAATAGCTATGTTTGCTAAGTTTGTTTAAAGGATAGGACAATGAAAATGACGCAGTGAGCTGTTTGTAAAGTGGGCCCAACATATAACACAGAAACTGTGGAGTCAAATAGATTTAAAAAAAAAAAAAAAAACCTTGGGCTTTAAACCTGGGACTTAGAGCTTAAATAACATAGACACAGAATTATAAACCAGGCAGCAAAGTGGGTGGCCAGAAATAAGTGGGTTGTCCTTATGTAGGTCCATCCAGTTATCTCCGTTTCCAAACATTAGATAATTTAAATTCTGAAGGGATACATGAGAAAACTAAGTAAGTTTGGGGGGTAACATATGGGGGTTGCGCTGCTCACTTTTTATACACATGAACACTGCTTTAAGAAGGTTACTTTCCAAAGATAAGAATTCAGCACACTGGAGATTTATCAAAAAAAATTATATCACACACATAGTAAGTAAAAGGGGACACTTCACTTCACTACCTTAACATGATGCTGATGTGAACTGCCAGAGGAGGAAAAACAGAACCCGACTGCTGGGTTCTAAAGAGTAAAATCGCGGTCTACAACACCACACCTTTTTCCTTTCCTTGCCTCCTACACACAATGTTTTACTGCAAAAATAGGTTCAAGCCTTTTGTCAACTGAAATAATCAGTTTAGACAACTGTGATCTCCTCTTGAGCATACAGCATGTGTCTATACTAAAAATTTAAGCTAGTATATTTAGAAGAGCAAAGTCACTGGATATTTCTTGAAGCATACACTTGAACACTAGTTTAATATTACTATAAATTATCATACTGATTGTCTCGTATCTCACAGTCTAAATCTTCAAGTCTTATAGCTAGCAAATTTGCTTCAAGATTCATTTTGCTTAGATAGTGTAATAATTAGATGAATTATGAATCTTACACTTGAGTAATGTATTAAATCTTACCTTATCCTAAAGAAAGCATGTATCTATGTAAACAAGTAACAAATCATAGAAGTTATCTGCTCCTAAATTGCTTTAGTTTTTTTTCAAAATAAAAACTCAGCATTATTTGTTTGGAACTTAAGCAAGCATAAGAGCTGAAATTTATGCTGAAAGTAAAATTATCTATAAAGCTACAAACGTAGAAGCTATACAAATATACACTAATTCTTAAAGCCCTAGGGATCGTCTAGAAAACCTCATTCCCAGCCAATAAAAATCTACTTGCCCCTTTCTCTAATGTGTCCCAGGAAGAAACAAAACTGCTTTGAATCACAGTTAATTCTAAGTCAGAATTATTTTCATAGCTTTAAAAAAAACAAAAGCAATTATGCTAAACTATTATGAATTTTTTTCAATGCTGTTGTTTCTCATAAAAAAATCAGCCACGATTTGTAAACAACTTACTACAAGTATTTAGTTTTTTTATTCCTTTTTTCAGAGGAGAAAAAGAACATGCATGGCAGTTGCTTCCCAAATGAATGTCCCAAATAGCACCTGTGCTCTGTAGCAATTCTTAATTTCAAATGTAAAATACAGTATCTGCATATATATGAGCGCAAAACTCAAAATAAGGGTGGGAAAAGGAGCATGAGCATAGCCAAATTCAACAACTAAGCATAACATTTAAGAGAAAGCAAATTCAGGTATACTAAATAATAGTTTCAGTGACCATTAAACATTTACTAACCAACAGGTAGCAAAAATTCTTTACAGCTGAAGAGAATTTTAGGTCCTATGTAGCAACTGGGTCCCAGCAGATCCTCTCTTCCCTGGAGCCAGCTGAGGCCACCCCGTTGCCAGGTGAACCTAATTTTTATTTTCTCTTCCAACCCCTGTTCTCTGGGATGCCATGCTACGCTCTGGCCTTCACCCTTTCCTTCATTTACATTTTTTCTTGATAAATTCGTACAGCTTTCCCCCTGAATTCCAGCTAGACGCAACAGATAGCCAAACATCCGCATTTTTAGGACTTCAAAGCACACTGAATCCCCCTTCTCTCCATTTTAATGGGGGAAAAGAAAAAAAGGAAAAAGCGAGCTTCTCAACAGGTTTTTCCGCTTTTGTTTAGCTGTAGGCAAGGGAGAACGCCTCAACTCAAAAGAGGAAAAATTAGGAGCCACTTCCCACCAACCCAGGCGGACCGCAATCCTGACACTCGGGAGAAAAGGAGGCCGACCAACGTGCCTCGAAGGCTTTACGAGAACAGAGCTAGCTGGCCGCCACCAGAGCTGCAGCGAGCGCAGCCTCCTCAGAGGCCAGACTGCATCGAACCAAACGAAGGCCGCCAGCCCCGCTGAGCATGCGATTGGCAGGGGTCCATGTCACTCATACCGGACGCTGTCTCCCGCCGCAAGTGCCGAACTCCCGCCGAAGCACCTCCTCCTTAGAAACCGCGCTACCAGCCCAGCTGACGATTCATTCCCAGGTCTGCCAATTATACGCGCTCTTAAGTTTGATTGGCCGTAACTCGGAAGGAGGTGGGTCTTTGGGGCCCGCGGTGTTTACCGTGCGTGAGGTGACAGCTGTGGAGGATCAGGGAGAGATGCTGCTTCTCTTGATGGGGCTGCCCAGTCCTGTGAGCTCTCACCGCCATGGGGCTCCGCAGAAAAAACAAGAGCGCGGCGGTGCTAAGTTCGTCATTCAGAACCACGCGGATACCGCGTCCTGCCTGGTGATGTGCCTCCTGCTGGGGCTCATGTTTGAGGTACCGGGCGGGGTGAGGGGGCCGGTGGTTGCCGAGTCGAGCAGCACCTGGTCCTGCTGTGGGGCAGCCGCGGCGCTTTTGGCTTCCCGCTCTGGAGCTTCCCCAGCACATCCCTCCCGCTCGCTTCAGCCTCGCTGCCAAGGAGCTCTGCCCCGACCCCTTCGGCTCCCTGCGGGGTTATGCCCCTTTTCTTCTCTACCTAACTCCGTGACGCGCTCCCCGGGCACCCTGCCCTCCGTCTCTCGGCTGCCGTTCCCAGAGCAGCAAGTTTCGCTTCTCTCCGTCCTCCCCAGCTCGCGTACCAGTGCCGTCTCTACCGAGTTGTCTGCCAGCTCCCGCTCTCGCCGTGCAGCCCCTCCCTTAGCTGCTTCTGCCAGATTGCTGCTCTTCACTTTTGTCGGCCGGTTTTCCTTCATCTCTACATATGTTTCATTCTCAGCACCCTCCCATATGCTCCCGTTCACTCAGGTCCAGTCTTCTGAGTTACAAAGCTCCTCAAGCCCCCTTGCTTAAAGCAGAGTCGGTTTACGTCTCTTTATTGTGTCTGTTGACTGTTTTCTCTTTTTTTCTCCTCTGTTCAAAAGTCCATATGGTAAAATACTTAGGAACACTGTTCTAAAGAGGGTTCCAGAGATCTCTGTTGTTTTGAGCATACTTGACCCAAATGGTAGTTAAAAGCTGCTAGTGACCCTTTTGCACCACTGCTCGGTCTGTTGCTGTTGTTGGCTGAGCGCCCCAGCAGTGGATAATTTGAAGAAAAATGTGGGATTAGACAGTCTCAGCCTAACTTCTGAATTCCTCTGCCTTTGTATTTGAAAGTTATCGTAAAGTTTATTTCTGTGTGCAAGCTGCTTATTATTTTCTGGTGTGATGGATTAGGCATCTCTCCTAGGCATCTTTTCCCCACTTTTAGGACAAAAGCCTTGTGTGTGTACATTAATATTTTATGTTGGTCTTGAGTATGGGATAAGGCTTGGTAAATAGACTTTAAGTTCTGGATAGACAAATACTTTACTGAAATATTATTGTTATTACAACTTAAATACTTTACTGAAATACTTCAACATTTCCCATCAGTTGTATAAGATTAAAAATCAGGTTATTTTAAATTAAAAGTATTGTTAGATTCTGAGATAAAATACTTGCATGTAGATTCTCTGTCTTTATATATATGTCTTGACTCACTTCTGAAAACATTACGGATACTGGACAGAAATAACATAGAGAAAGTATCTGTGATGGTCAGCTAATTTCTCTCTAAATGGTGGACAAATGCAGTGTTGCGGTATAGTAAGTTGTGTCATCTGTGGAGCAGTATGTCATAAAAGTTAATATTTTAAAAGCAGGACTCAATCTTGGGATAAAAAAATAGCTAGGGGCTTGACAACTCAGGTGATAAAGGCTTTAAGAAAAAAAGTAAATGTCTGCACATGGGATGAAGTAAACCCAGTTTGGGATCCCAAATGGAACTTTTTATCTATCTTTATACATGGTACTTGCTCTGTGTCTTTTTGCTGTTTAAAAACCATTATGTTTTCTGGAGTTCCATCTCTGAATTCTGTTTGTCATAACTCAGGCTTTGTATACACTATGGAAGTTGTATTTCTCTCTCACAGTTGACTACCTATTGAATTATTTGGTTGGGCTTACACAGTACTGTAGTAAATACAGGGTTTTCTTTTCTAGGTGGTGTTCAATTGCCCATATCCATGAGACCATGCAAAAAAACAATAAGTATGTTAAAACTACAAATGACCATTAGAATGTCATAAATTCAATTATAAGAATTTCTTTAAGGGGAATTCTTACACATAAGGTTGTTTATTCACCTTAATTGTGCTTTCCTGTATCTTAAATTTGCTGATTATTTTGAGGTCTATAGATGTGCGTAGGGAGATTCACTGATTCAAACATATTGAAAAGTGGCAGTAAAATTTTAGTGTGTTAACTGTTATTTTCTTTCTTCTTCCTTCTCCGAGAATATAGTCTTTTATCCGTCCAGTCTTACTGCTACTCTTGACAAGAGTGGGCCTTTTCTTCTAAAGAAACCTTTCTTTCAGTATTTATGGTTCTTTTTAAGCTTGTAGTATCATCTCGGAGAGTTTCATATGATTTCTTTCCTCCTAGAACAGTTTACATCATATTTGTATCTGTAGTCATCTTACCACAGAATACCACTTAATGGGGCTCCCATACTTCCAGCAAAATGAAACGCTTGTAGTATTACGTTGTATGCTTTACGGACAAACAGGAAAGCTGGGCTCTAGGAAAGATTCTTAACACCCTCTTCTCCCAAAGAGCATAAAAAAAGCTTATCCTCAGGGAAAGCTCCCTAATGAAGTCATCTGCTTGAAGTTACATGGTGCTGCCTGAATGCCCTTCTACAAGGGAGACTTGCTGTGGGTCCTGAGCGATGACTTACTGAAAGCAAGCATGTTTGGTTTAGTTAGGTGCTGAATGACATTGATACCCATGTAACTATCTATATTTTCCTTGTCTTTCCAGGAGCAGTTGGCAGTGAATTTTTCAAACTCTCCTTCCATGAACATTTTTAAGTTGGTATTGATGCTCTGGCTGCTTATTCTGCCCATCAAGCACACAAAAGAACTTCTGTAGCTGAGCAGTGCAGCGTATTAGGAAATTCACCTGTGTTAAGATTAATAGGGTTTTCTCCTCCCTCCTGTTTTGCTGGGTCAGTTTTAACTTGTGCCATCAAAAGTAGTGGTGTGGTGAACTGGAGAGGAAAATCATACAAGTGTGGGACAGACAAGAAACACCTGGCAGTAAAGAGGAAGGCAGTATTGCTTTGTCTGATGGTAGTGCTGGCTTACAAAAAGTTAAATTGTTCATAGAACTGCAGTGTCTGAAAGTCAATTTTGTATGCCAGAAAAATTGGTACGTTCGTTTTCCTTAATGAAACCTCCTCTTAAAAGCACTCTTCAGTATTATGACTCCTCTACTGCTTAATTTCACAGGTGCATTCCCACTGTACTGAAGCGATTAGCCTTCTCCTCACTTTCCTTGCCGCAGAGGATCTTACTTTGCATTGTTGCGCCTCTTGCTTACTTGTAGCTGGATAAATTAATGTTTGTTTTCTATGCTCCTGAATGTTGTTAGTTATACTTTCAGAAATTAGATGGTGTAACATCTGAGGAAAATAGCTTCCTCTTTTTTTGGTTTATATTTCCTTGTTTTAAGTTGTATCTAGGAAGATCAGTTTGAGAGAAAGTGTAAAAGGTACAAGAATGTTTGGGGGGTTTTTTACATCAATTTTCAGAATATGCCTGTTGTACTTCTCTGATTTATGAACTAGATAACTGAGTGCTTGCAAACATGATAAATGTATTTGCTGTTGGCAGTGTAGGACATAATTCCATATTGCTTTTTTTTTTTTTTTGCAGCAAAGGAACCAGGGTTGTGGGGTTTTATTTTTTCCCCCTTCCACTTATACGTGTTATAGCTTACCACTCTTTCAGTTACATCAGCACAACTGTTTGTTTTTGAAGTTGTGCAAACCAGATAATGAAATGTTTTCAACTAAACTAAGCAAATATATTTACCTCTTATCACTGAGTTGTAGGGTCATACAGTAATCCACATTATAAACAGTTCCATTGTCACAGCTAAGGGATGGGAAGACATTTTGAAGAGGCAGGGATGGCTGAAAGTGTTGGGGTGGTGTGTGGTGTTTTTTCTCTTTATTTATTTTT
The DNA here is from genome assembly GCA_013398815.1 of Ibidorhyncha struthersii. Classification (NCBI taxonomy): domain Eukaryota; kingdom Metazoa; phylum Chordata; class Aves; order Charadriiformes; family Charadriidae; genus Ibidorhyncha; species Ibidorhyncha struthersii. The sequence continues at coordinate 512,466 of VZSZ01011422.1, read as the reverse complement.
ATTTATAAAACCTGTGGTTTCCACTGGAGAAAAAGTAACATAAAAGTACACCATTGGTTACTTTGTACTGTAATTTTTTAGAAAATACTTGATTTATCATACAGGAAATTGATGAACCTTCTAATTCTACTATGATATTTTGAATACTCTTTATTTATATGGACACTTAGCCGGAACATTGCTTTTTTTAATATCTTGCAAAGTTAGGAAAAACTGTCCATCTGACTTAATTTAGAAAGTCTTTTAACTTTTGAAATAAATAAAAGCCATTTACACTTCTAAACGTTTTAAAATGTTATTTAGTAGAACGGTGAGTAATTTGATGCCTGGCTAATAGGACATAATTCAAGTCCTGTCCCTATGCAGCAAATGTTAAAGGATTTGCAGCAAGGTGAGCCTTCACATTTGTGGGAGATGAATAACACTTTCGGGACCTCTTTGACTGAAGTCATGTGTGGGAGAACATTTGTTGATGGCATAATCTTCTAGTTTTGGGTGTTTATGGTCTAGCTTGTTTGAAAAATCTGATACTTTTTCTTTGTTTCTTTTTGAATTTCAGGTCCCAGCCAAGTACGCCATCATCTTTATTGCTGTGCAGTACAATGTCACCTATACTACTGGTGAGATTAAATCAAATCTATTTTTTTTTCTTCTAATGCAAAAGCTCACCTATTAAAAATTACTTTTTTTTTTTCCCCTCAGGACTTCAGTTCACTTAACTTTTGTAATATAATAGAACTTTCATATTTGTCTGTCTGCTTTTGGATTTACTAATACTATATCCACTGAAACATTCTAGTGTTTTCTCTGTTGCTTTTGAATAATACTGGGTTATTTTTCCCATAGTTAACACTGCTACTAACTTGCATTAAAGCATGCATTCTTTCCAGTTTTTGATACAATCAATAGGAGTTATCAAGTAACAGAATATTTTGGTAATCTTCTATATAGCTGTTGCTTATAAATGATTTCTTATGTCATTAGTAATGGACTTGTGGTTTATATTTCTAAAATAGCACATTAATCTCAAGTAACTGATTTTGTTATTAAAAAGCATGACTGAATCAGCAAAGG
>VZSZ01011422.1:352464-511359 GCA_013398815.1 Ibidorhyncha struthersii | reverse complement strand
CCCCCAAGAATATTTCCTTTTATTAAATCTTTTGTACCTGCTGGACAGGTACAGTACTCTTTTACTATGTACAAGAGTGGTAAGCAGTTAGTGGAATTTCCTTATTCAATAATTTAATTTTTCTTAATAGTGTTCATAACTTTCAATGCTTTCCAGGAATTAATCTGCAACAATACCTTGGAAAAAATAGGTACTGTGGTAGAATTATTCAAGATGGGGAACTAAGGTCCAGAGAAATTAGCAAAATCTATGACTTCTGTTCTAATCTTGACTTTCAGGCTTGAGACCTCTGTGCTGCAACCATTCCAAATAATGTAGCGCTCTGACTGCATTTCACAGAATGGCAGGTTCACCTAGAGCAGGTTGGACAGGAATGAATCCAGGCGGGTTCTGAATATCTCCAGAGAAGGAGACTCCACAACCTCTCTGGGCAACCTGTTCCAGTGCTTTGTCACCCTCAAAGTAAAGAAGTTTTTCCTTGTGTTGAGACAGAATTTCCTGTGTTTGAGTTTGTGCCCGTTGCTCCTTGTCCTGTTGCTGGGCACCACTGAAAAGAGGCTGGCCGATTTTGAATTTAATATCTTCAAAATAATGCATTGATCAACTTTGCTTGCAGTAATGAATACGTATCATTTTTTGCAAATGTTTCCTGAGATGTTTAATGTATAGATAAAAGACATCCAAATCCAAATTAATGCCCTCTCTTAAGTGAAAGCAGAAGAATGTAAATGTTAGACATAGTAGCCTGTAAAATCAGGATGAGCTCTTGATTAGTTGTAGTACAAGTTCTTTTCCATTGCAGCGTCTCAGATGCACAAAGAAAAGTGAGGTTGTTGTAATGGGTGTTTGGGGGCCAACGGACAGACATTCCTACAAAATAAGGCTTCTTTATATCTACTGCTCCTGATACAAATGAAATTCAATTAAAAAAGCATGTAAGTTCTCCCACACTTAAATGCAGTACATAAAAACATCTGAAGTATTTTTGTAACAGAAGTTGTTACTTACCAATGTGTTGAACTACTAGGGATACTATCCTTGCTATATAGCTTCTTTTTTTCCTACATATAGCCAAGCTTCTTAAGATGGAATATCATTTGGTCTCATCCAAAGTATAGAGGATAGGGTGTTGGTGTGTTTGAGGTTTCTTTTCTTCTCTTTTTTTCCTCTTTCTCTCCTTTTTCTCCTTTTTTTTTTTCATCGCCTAGATGAAAAAAATGGATGGAAGCTTACAGCTCAGTATATACTGCTTTCAATAGTGCATTCTAGCCTTATATCAATGTATTGAAGGAAAAGAAGATTCAAGTTATCTAATCAGGCATAAAAAGTAATTTTCAAAAACATAAAACCTATAACTAGTATCCTGTATCAATTTAACATAAGTTCCAAAAATGATGTTCACTGCTGTCCTTTCTCAGTTGCCCAGAGCACTCCATCGGAATGTAAAAATACACTTTTTTTTTTTCCTTAGATGACGACAGTGAGCAATTTCATTTTTATGACTATGGTCCGAAAGACATTGCCACAATCTTCTTCTACATGCTTGTAGCTATTAATCTGCATGCTGTAATCCAGGAGTACATATTAGATGTAAGTTTATTATTGGGGTATAATTTACTTTTATAAACATGTCATTCTTAGTCATCAGTTGCTAACAGTTGTTCTTCAGGGTAAGTGTAAGCCATGGTACAAAGAATGGTTTAGCATTTAGAAGCCCTGTTATGATCCATCTTTTTGTTCTTTGACAAAAATGCAAGTAGACCTTGGTTTGGTGGTGGACTTGGCAGTGTTAGGTTAATGGTTGGACTCGATGATCTTAAGGGTCTTTTCCAACCTAGATGATTCTATGATATTTTTATAATGATATTTCCTCAATTTATTAATGGTATAAATCAGTGAATCTTTCTTTCAATCAACATAACTTACATTTTTCTGTCAAATAGTTCATGCTGTACTCAAAATATCTGTGAATGAGATTTGCTGCATTAGATTCATAAGATATATTCAGAAGATAAAAAAATGAAAATTACTGCAGTGGTAGACTTCTGTTTATCACAGAATCACACAGAATCACAGAATAGTCAGGGTTGGAAGGGACCTCTGGAGATATCTAGTCCAACCCCCCCGCCAGAGCAGGGTCACCTACAACAGGTTGCACAGGACAGCGTCCAGGCGGGTTTTGAATGTCTCCAGAGTAGGAGACTCCACAACCTCTCTGGGCAGCCTGTTCCAGTGCTCCACCACCCTCAAAGTAAAGAAGTTCCTCCTCATGTTAAGATGGAACTTCCTATGTTCAAGTTTGTGCCCATTACCCCTCGTCCTATCAATGGGCACCACTGAAAAAAGACTGCTCCCATCCCCCTGGCATCCTCCCTTCAAGTATTTGAAAGCATTAACAAGATCCCCCCTCAATCTTCTTTTCTCCAGACTAAAGAGACCCAAATCCCTCAGCCTCTCCTCATATGAAAGATGTTCCAATCCCCTAATCATCTTTGTAGCCCTTTGCTGGACCCTCTCCAGCAGATCCCTGTCCTTCTTGAACTGGGGAGCCCAGAACTGGACGCAGTATTCCAGATGCGGCCTCACCAGGGCAGAGTAGAGGGGGAGGATGACCTCCCTCGACCTGCTGGCCACACTCCTTTTGATGCACCCCAGGATGCCATTGGCCCTCTTGGCCGCCAGGGCACATTGCTGGCTCATGGTCATCCTGTTGTCCACCAGGACTCCCATGTCCCTTTCCACAGAGCTGCTCTCCAGGAGGTCGGCCCCCAACCTGTACTGATGCATGGGGTTATTCCTCCCCAGATGCTTTGCCTCAAAGAGGGAGCTCAAACTTCATTGTGTGCTCTTTCCACACCAACTCAGTTGCAAAGTAAAATAAATTTGTTAAAGCCATTGTAAAGACAGTCTATTATTGAATGGTCTTAGACTGTCTTCACAAATAGGCCATCTGAGCCACAGAGGCTTAAATAGTTTTTAAGTGTGCAAAGAGATTTCAAAAAGTTATTAATATAACTGATTGGGGGGGGGGTGGGGATGCGAAATTGTATGAATACATTATCTGAATATTTTCCGTGTGAACTTTACCATAGTGGCAAGTCTTGTTGAAGCTGACTGTCATACAAAGTGCTGATCGATATCTGAAATGGTGGAAGCTATGTATTTTGTTTGAGGAATGGGAGATTTGGGAAGAAAAAAAATTTCAAGAGTGAACGCTAGCTCCCAAATAGCTTTCTTGTTTTAGAAATTACATTTATTGATCTGCTTTTTGTTTCTAGAGAATTAATAGACGTCTGCATTTGTCAAAAACAAAGCACAGCAAATTCAATGAATCAGGACAGCTAGCATTTTTCTACTTGTTTTCATTTATATGGGGAGCAAGTATTTTGAATGCAGTAAGTCAGTTGCTCTATTTGCTGTTTTTACTTAAAAAAATAGACCTAAAGTATTAAGAAGGTCCTTAAATCAATGGCCTTTTTCTTTTTAGGAAGAATTCATGATGAACCCAACCTCGCTCTGGAAAGATTATCCCCATTCTCATATGCTGTAAGTGTTCTATTTTCAATTTGAAAAAATCTGGTACTTCTAATCACCCAGATTTTAGGGAACAACTAATAAGGTGGTGACATTGGTACCTTATAACAACTACAACTAGATGAAAATACTTTCTTCTGTTTGAAAACTGCCAGCTGTTTTATCCAAAGGTAGTTTTTGATTACTTGAACATCCATCTGAGAGGTACACATGTTCTTACCTTTCTTTAATTTGCCAAGGTAGCTGAGTTAAAGTGAAAGAGTTTACAAGATGGAATATATAATAGGACTGCTGATCTGTTTCAAACTAAAGAAACATGTTTGTTGGAGACTGAATTTTCAAATTAGAGGGGATTTATTGCTTTTTTTTTTTAATGACTTATGAAATTGTGGTGTTTGTCTGGGCGCCTCCCCCCATTTTTTCTCCGGTGAGTGTGGTAGAGGGAAGGGGGGGTGATATGCATTTTTCAGGAAGGGAGTTCCACTGCTCTCTGGATAAACTGCTTCTGTGTGTTAGGTTTTTTTGGTGTTTTTTCTTTCCTACTGTCTCAAAAGGTGATCCAGAACTTGCTATCAAGAAGATTATGGATGCTAATTCAAAAAACTGTTACCGCAGAGTTCATAGAATCATAGAATGGTTAGAGTTGGAAGGGACCTTAAAGATCATCTAGTTCCAACCCCCCTGCAGTTGTACCTCCCACTAGACCAGGTTGCTCAAAGCCCCATCCAGCCTTGCCTTCAACACCTCCAGGGATGGGGCATCCACAACTTCTCTCGGCGGCCTGTTCCAGTGCCACACCACCCTCGCAGTAAGGAATGTCTTCCTAATATCTAATCTAAATCTACCCTCTTTCAGTTTAAAAATTGTTACCCCTTGTCCTATCACTACACTGCCTGATAAAGAGTCCTTCTCCACCTTTTCTGTAGGCCCCCTTTGAGTACTGAAAGGGGCTATAAGGTCTCCTCGGAGCCTTCTTTTCTCCAGGCTGAACAACCCCAACTCTCTCAGCCTGTCTTTATAGGAGAGGTGCTCCATCCCTTGGATCATCTTCATGGCTCTCCTCTGGACTTGCTCCGATAGGTCCATGTCCTTCTAATGTTGGGGGCCCCACAGCTGGATGCAGTACTCCAGGTGGAGTCTCACAAAAGTGGAGCAGAGGGGTGGAATCCCCCTCCCTCAACCTGCTGGCAATGCTTCTCTTGATGCAGCCCAGGATGCAGTTGGCTTTCTGGGCTGTGAGTGCACATTGCTGGCTCATGTTGAGCTTTTCATCCACCAACACCACCAAGTCCTTCTCCTCAGGGCTGCTCTCAATCTAGTCTCTGACCAGCCTGTATTTGTGCTTGGGATTGCCCTGACCCAAGTGCAGGACCTTGCATGTCACCTTGTTGAACTTCATGAGGTTTGCACAGGCCCACCTCTCAAGCCTGTCCAGGTCCCCCTGGATGGCATCCCTTCCCTCCAGCATGTTGACTGCTCCACACAGCTTGGTGTCATTGGCAAACTTGCTGAGGGTGCACTCAATCCCAGCATCCATGTCACCAACAATGATGTTAATAGTACCGGTCCCAGTACTGACCCCTGAGGGACACCACTCATCATACTTGCCACGTAGACATCGAGCCATTGACCACAACTCTTTGAGTGTGGCCGGCCAGCCAGCCAATTCCTTATCCACCAAGTGGTCCATTTGTCAAATCCATGTCTCTCCAATTTTGAGATAAGGATGTCATGTGGGGGACAGTGTCAAATGCTTTGCACAAGTCCAGGTAGACAACATCAGTTGCTCTTCCCTTATCCACCACTGCTATAATGCTGCCATAGAAGGCCACCAAATTTGTCAGGCACAATTTGCCCTTCATGAAACCATGTTGGCTGTCACCAGTCACCTCCATATTTTCCGTGTGCCTTAGTAGACTGTTTCCAGGAGGCTCTGCTTCATGAGTTGTTCTGTATTTGCAGTTCCTGTAATTTTGGAATCATAAACTATAATGAGTCAGAATGAATTAATTTAAGATAATTAAATAAAATCTTGTATCTCATGTTGAAAGCTTGAAAACTCATAATCTTGTGTTTTCTTAACCGGAATTATTGTTTAGTTTTCAGGTAAAATTCTTCTATATTTGCCAGATAGCCTATTGGCTTCATGCACTGCCAGAGCTATACTTCCAAAAGATCCAAAAGGTATGGAGAGAAGTTGTCAGTACAGTTAATCAATATGAATAATTGAAAAGAATATAAATTTCATATTTTTGTTTATATTACCTGTATATCTACATATTCATATGTATCTATTCAGTTATTTATATACTACTTATATATTTTAATTGCTTGCATTTCCTATCTAATTTAGTAATTTTTGGATTCAGATAGTCTTTCCAGAAATTTATATGGTAGTGTGAGAAAAAACAATCAAACCTAATGAATGATACGATTTTTCTTTGGACAATGTGGTTCAACTGTAACAGCATTTATTATAACTTTTCTGATTTTAGGAAGATATTCCGAGGCAGCTATGTTGTATTTGCCTTTACATTGTTCATATCTCTGGTGCCTATATATTAAAGTATTTGAATGTCCATTTTGAATAGATGGATCTATTTTCTTCATAATTTCATTAAAATTTCTAATTTTTCTGTTTTGTAGTTTGCAGCATTTAGGACTAATTCTGATGGTACCTCACTATTTAGTGGAACTCATTTTTCATGCCTCATGTCTTTTCTACTTCAGTGATGAAAACAAGCAAAAAGGGTAAATCTTGCATGTATTAACTAAAATTCAGAACTTTGCTTTCTAGTTGCATATAACTAAATTTGCACGTATATAAAAGTACTCAGGTAGCAAACATCACTTGTTTAATGTCCACTATTACCTGCGTATATAAAAGTACTCAGGTAGCAAACATCACTTGTTTAATGTCCACTATTACCTGCTTTGAATTCACAAGCAAGTCATTGTCATTACATAGGGTCAAGGAAGCAAATATACCACTTCATGATCATCATCGTAAGGTTTTGCTGAAGTTTTTGCTAAAGTCCCATCTTGGGTATCTGTGTATTGGCTTCTGGTTCTGTAAGTTGCCTGTTTGCTTAAGTGTTCATAAATGTTTGTATGTAGGGACACTTGTTTTTAAAAACAGTTAATCTAAGAAGTAAGAAAAGCAGCATTCCCTGTAAGTTCTTGCAGGTCTCTCTCCTTTTGGTAAGGTGAGAAAGGGAAGTAACTATGTAACAGAGAAGGTAAAGTCTCAGAATGTGTAGTTGATAAGATGTCTTCAATTATCTCTTTCTTGAGTAAGATTCTCAACTATTCTGAGAATTAATGGGTATAAAAGTAATGCATTTGAGAATGGAAGGAGATAAGGAACTGAGATACTTAACCCTGAGGCATGTTAGAAAGGATTGGGCACGTCTCACCATTTGAATGTGAAGACTTTTGGAGGTTCCAGTTTGAATAAAGCACTCTTGTCCCATATATGGGTTCTTCTCTCTCATTCTTTTTTCCTTTTCTGAGTGACTGCCCAGCTGGAAGAGATTATCATGAACACCTTTCTTTCTTTGATGCAATTCCTTATATATAGGCAGCCTCCCTTGAGGCAGTGTAATGGTGCTTCTCTTTCTGCTTTTTTTCACAAGATTCATTTCTATTACTCCTTAAAACTAACATTTTAATTAGGTATGCTGAATGTTCTTTGCAAAAAATCCGTGTTTACTGATGCAAATAGGGAAATTGGCAGAAAGTTAACTTTCACTTGTATGTCATATTTAATCGTGGGTTTTTTGGAGCTGAGCTCATCTGCTTTTCATTATATGTTATCCAAAAGCATGGAGGCTAAATATACTGATTAGGAGAATATATTTTCCAATCTTATGAAGACTCTAACGGTCAGATAAGCAACTATGTCTTTTTTTTTGGCTGGAAATAAGTTATCCCACATGCAATATTACCACAGTTTAAATAACTGGAAATGGAAATTGGTTTTTCATAAGTGATGAATTGCAGAAGTATTTGGGGCATTTTATTTCTATTTCAACATGTAGCACTTATAATGTAAACTATAGAAACAACACAATGTCAAATACTAGGTATTTTTCCTAGCTCAGAATTTATTGTTTCTTCTTACAGCTCTACAAACAGACACAGTAGCTTTGCTCAAAATCCTTTTTTGGAGGAGGGTGTGAAGAGAGTTACTTCAAATCTCTCACAGTGTAAGCAAGACTGCTTAAGAAGCATGTTTTCTTTAAGTTTGAAATCAGTTGAATAAGCTGATTTTTTTTTTTCAATGGGAATTTTGGAAAGATAATTTTTTCACATTGGTAGTATCTTTTTTAATCCATTCATCAGTCACACAATATGAAGTCTTTTTCCTATAGAAATCTTTATGTAATGGCAGTAATAATACCAATTTTCTAAATTAATTACTGTCAGCATAATAAAACTGTTCTTCAGGGTTTTTTTTGCACATCCTATTGTAAAAACTTCTGGATGCTGAAAATCTGCAGGATGACATTTTTCTCTGTTAGCTATAAAGTGAAATAACTGTCATTTGTTACTTATTAGCTATCTGATTACCTTCTCTTCTTGTCCTATAAACATCCAGCTGTTAAAAATTACATATATTGGAAGATCAAGACAACTGTTTATAAATGTATATTATACCTTTAGCATCAGCTAAATGAATGCTTGCAGATGGCCAAATTTTTCTGTGATTATTGGTCCCCTCCGTGGACATTTCCCTACTGTTGCTGTGACAATTTTAACGAAAAGTTCTGTGTACGTTTGACTTTATTGAAAAGAAATGGACTAAAGGAGAAAGCACATTAATTTCATTATTCTGTTTTCAGATTTACCATTTGGGCTTTACTTTTTGTAATGGTGCATCTTTTGACCCTAACTTTATCTGTACTCACATTTGGATTTGGTCTGGCAAGAGTAGAGAATCCAGGTTTTCCCATAGCAGGTGGAAACTTCAATGTACTCCCTTGAGGTATAACACAGCTAGTAGACATACATGCTCATATAATGTGGTATTTCAAAATATCTTTTAATGAAACAATCCAAGATGATAATGTCTGTTTAAGAATTTCCCTGGGTGATGTTTTCCTCTTGAGTATTTACGGGAAAGGAAACTTTGTTCTCTTTTTCTATCTTCTTTTCACAAAAGTAGTAGAACAGAATTTATGGGAAATAGGGGAAAAAAAAAAAAGAAAGAAAAAATAAACTTTTTTTTAATTCGTTGTTGATAATTATCCAAAAAGCCTGGGATAATCATCTCTTTAAACTTTTTTTCCCCTGTGTCTATGCCAGACATAGTATCATTTGCTGATATTAATACCCATAATTTCTTAACTAATTGTTTGGTGCCTTTGTAAAATATTTCTTGTATATCTTTTATTCTTGCTTGTTCATTTAAAAATTTTATTACTCTTTCAGCATAAGCTCATCACTTTAACATTCACCCTTATAATATCCTTTGGACCTGTTGGAGTGGGTCCAGAGGAGGGCCACAAAGATGGTCAGGGGGCTGGAGCACCTGTCCTATAAGGACAGGTGAGAGAGTTGGGGTTGTTCAGCCTGGAGAAGGCAAGGCTCTGGGCAGACCTTATTGCAGCCTTCCAGTACCTGAAGGGGGCCTACAGGAGAGCTGGGGAAGGACTCTTTACTAGGGCATGTAGTGATAGGATGAAGGGGAATGACATCAAACTGGAAGAAGGTAGATTTAGATTAGATATTAGGAAGAAATTTTTCACTTTGAGGGTGGTGAGGCACTGGAACAGGTTGCCCAGAGAAGTTGTGGAAGCTCCATCCTTGGAGGTGTTCAAGGCCAGGTTGGATGGGGCTTTGAGCAACCTGGTCTAGTGGGAGGTGTCCCTGCCCATGGCAGCAGGGTGGGAACTCGATCCTCAAGGTCCCTTCCAACCTAACCCATTCTATGATAACTTAATGCCTGTAGTCAAGTGTGTGGGAGGGATTTGGAATCTACATGATTCCTCATTCATAGATAGTTTGGCAGAAGGGGCCTTGGTGATATAATTTCCTATCAGCTATTGAAATCTATGGTCATAACTCCTTGATAAACATGATTGCTTCTAGCAATATATTTACATATAATTTCCATTCCCTTCTTGTGTGACACGTCTTGGGAAAAGCCTTCTGGTACATCTCGTTTCCCCTGGTATGAAGATTTTAATTGTTTAGATAGTAGAATTTTGGAGGAAAAAATAAAATAGGTACAGATTTGCAGTCCATTAGTGGTTAACAGAAACTTTTATCTAACTGTCTCCAAAATCTCAAATTTTATTAGGATTGGCTGCCTGGGTGCTGTTTGCCTAACACAGGCCTGGATGATGTGGAAACTTATAGATTTCCAGCTGAAGAAATGGAGAGAGCATGTTAAGAACCAGATTCTAAAGAAAAAAATAACTAACACAAAGAACAAACGGTCAAAAAAGGAACCACACAGAGGTCAGTGGTGTAATGGGTTTTTTAAGTTGTTTCTAGGCCAAATGTTTTTATACCAGATGTATCATCTTATATCTTTCCTTTCTGTAAAAGAGCAAAAACGTCTTGTCTTCTGACATGCAGAGAATATAGATAATATTATAGCTTCTTCAAACTTTAGGGTATGTTCTTCTCTAATTCCATATTGCTAACAGGACAGCACACAGTGCTAACTGTATTAAGTGTTAGCTCTGGTAATCTTCAGGATCATTCACTGAACTCTGTTAATTTAAATGCAAGGAAAATTTCATGAAACTGGTTTTAATGATTCCAGGGTTTTCTTTCTGCTTTAAATCAGTCTTTTATGATGCCACTAAAACTTTTTTTTTATTTAACATCAGAAAAAAAAGTATCATAAATTCTGCTTCTACTATGATTCAGACCATTAAAATTAAGTCTGTTTGTTCTTCTATATAAAGACACATCATGTAAAGAACATCAAACCCACTGAAAAAGAACTCCAAAGGAACATCATCATAGCTGGCAAAGAACAACTAATGGAGAAAGGCTTTTCATTAAATGATGCATAATCTCCAAATTGTAATGTTATGTCAATTAAATGAGTTAAATGGGAGTTACGAAGATTTGGTAGAGTGAAATTTCATATTCCCGTTAGCATATATATAAAACACTGGATAGAGTTATGTATGAAAGAATCAGAACCACTTCTGTGATTTGGGTAGAGGTTTGAAAAATGCAGTTCCTCCGGAATTTTACCACAGGCTGGTTCTCTTTCTGAAGTTGATCTTTATGTATTAGTTTCTACCAAAAGGGATTGAAGCTCTTCGTGTTCTGAGATTACTAGCTGAGTCAGCATTAGCTGAAACCAATTGGAAGAGTCTAGACCATAATGGTGCTCATAACATTTTTCCTTATCGTTTCAGAGCAGTCTTTCCGCTCTGAATGTAGCTGCAGATGCTTTTTTATTTTTTCCTTTTCCAGTCTTGCATATCCGTCTCTCCTTTACAGATTAATAACTTCATTGATTTTCTGTGTTGTTTTATGAAATTAGTGCAATTCTTAAGTTCCCAAGATGATTACAGTTTGGAATAGCAGAAGTGATACTGTAGTTTGACTTCATGTTTGCTTCAATTGAGCAAAATGAAGACAAGCACAGGCATTATAGCTCACTGACTACATACGTGGAAAGATGATGTACATTGTTTATCTTATCTCTAATTGCAAAAGTATTCACACTTGTAGAAATATTCTGAAGAAGAGCTTGGATTCCACTAAAGCCAGTAGTTTAGTTGCAGGTATTAACCGTAAGTCATTTGTTTAGTCTGCTTGAATGTAAATAGACTCCTCTTGTTCCCCAGCTCTTAAGATAAGAATTCAGACTTGTTTGCAGTTAATGCCTCTGTGCAGTGGCTAGGCATGATTGGCGTAGGATCCCAACAGTATAGGTAAAGAATACATATTTGAGGTTGTTAGGTGTGGAGAATTATGTAGCCAAAATAATCAAGTTCAGATTTAATTGGCAAAAGAAAGACTAGAAGTTAAGTGTACCATAAATCCTTTATATACAGCTTTGTTCCATCTGTCCTGTTTTAGCTTCTCTTCATGCTGTGGCCTGATCTTCTTAAGCTAATGACAGACACAGCTAGTAAGTGTGAAATGGCAGGCTGTCTAGGACAGTACATGACTCACTGGTGTAATATGAAGAATTCTGTATAATAGGAAAAAAAAATCCTAAGGAATAGGTAAAATGATTTAAGAAATAATGGAGAACAACTAAATAAAGATTCCAGTTAAACTAAGGTGTCACAGAAGAAGAGACATTGGTTAATACTTAGTTAATTCATAATTATTCAAGATATAAGAATGGTCAATTGGCACTCTGAAGAGAGCTTACCAACCAGGCCCACAAGTCTCTGTGCTGGCATGTTGACAAACAAACTGTTGAGGTAACAAAGTCTACAAACAAAATTATTCTGAATTTCTTACAGGGTAGAGTTGCAGAAAGATCTTGCAAAAATGGAATAAGTAAAAAATGGCAAATTCTGAATTTGCAATGCAATTCTGAAATTTCTAAGCTACTCAAAGTAACACATATTGTGAAGGGAAGGAAAAGGAAACGTAGTTTATATGTATGCAACAATGGACTTCAAACTAGCATTTGTCTCATGGAACATTTTAAATCAATGTGTTTTTTCCTGCAAATGTCAGGTCAATTTTTTTGTTGCAATAAAAAAATACAATCCAAAAACCCCTCGGCTAGAATATACCGTCCATTCTGTAAATCCGTGTTTATATCTGCATCCCCAAAATTGTAAACCATGTCAGTGACCGTATCTGAAAAGACTTGGACTATTGCCAGAAAGATAAAGAAAAAGATGACAGTAAAGGGAGAGACTACTACCTAGTTCAAAAAATGTCTGATAGGAGACAACATAAAGTTCTAAAACCTTAAGTGAGTTTGAGCAGGTAAATAGCAAATTACTGTTTGCTATTTCTCATAAGAATAGACAATTTTAATGTAGTAGCACACTACTACAAGAACACAAGAAGGATATAAAATACAGAGAATTTGTAGAAGTACTTTCTGCAAAAGCATGAATTGAGATTTAATTCCTGGGGTTCTGTCTGTCAGTGGCTCATAAAACAATGTTCTAAATGCAATTTAGGCCCCAGGAAGTACTAAGGTTCCCCTGGAACCTGAAAGGAATTATGCTGGTAGGACCACTCTGTATTTGCCCTATTTTTAATACTACTCATGCAGCTTCTCTCGCTCCTGGAGACAGGAGACTAGAAGCAACTTTTGTCTGATTCCTGTTCATATCAACTTTGTACAGTCAGAGTTCCTAAAAGATTTTACATACCTAACTCCAATTTCATTTCAACTGAAGCAAATACTTAAGCTTTTTTGATACCTTTTTTTTTAAAAAAAATCCTTGTCTAGTTTCTATGTTTTTTCATGTGAAGCAAAATTGTGTTTGTTTACTGTACTTCAATTTAAAATTACAGCTAACTTTGTCAATGGAGCAGCAAAATTAGAAGGTGGAGCATCACCAAGAATAAGAAAATCAAAACCAGTATGAGCATACAAGCTAGTATCGGAAGACAACATTTGACAGAAGACTGTGACTTAAAAAATTGACACTGCAGAGCTATTATTTGGATGTCGTATTATTTCAATGGATGCTATCAGGTTACATTTTAAAAATATTTTTATTAATAACCCTACATTATGACAAGATTGTCCTTGATCTACCTTAACCCAGTAGTCATCTCCAAATTTCACTTAGCTTTAACAGTGAAAGCAGATGAATCTGTTTGATTTTCTGTGATCAGAATTTATTACAGTTTTGTAATATTTGCATTACAGATACTTCAGAAGGCTAAGTTATCTGTCTAGCCATTTTTAAAAAAACAAAATTCTGTATCAAAATGATCTTACCTTGTCTGTTTGTTTCCCCCCTCTTCCCTCCCAAAGAATGTTTTTCTTTATTCATCTTACATGGAGTAAGAGGTATTTCTGAAGTAGCCTGGTAGAAAAGCAAAAATGTTATATACCTGATTTCTCTTCAAAAATTACAGATTTAAAGAGGGCAAATTCTGACAGGACACCACTAATCTTCTTTACTGAACATTAGTCTTGCCTTTACACTGAAAGATGCAAACTGTGTGCCTTGGGAAAAATGCTAGACTACCTGTTGGATTTTGCAGTGGATTGTACTGTCTTGTATGGGGCAGGGGGATGAAAAGTCGTCAATTAATCTGTAGTATAATCTTAGCCCTTTTGAAATAAAAGACAAAACTTCCAAATATTTCTAAAGAGCTAGTATTTCATGCTTGCAATCAAGTGTCAGATTTTTGTTTCCCTCAAAATTTTTTTTCCTTTAACTTATAACTGACATGTCTTAAACTTCTTCGTCTACTCAGAAGAAGGGGAGGTGCTAAAACAATATTGCAATGAATGTTTCACCAAGCATAACCTAAAGGCTTTTTTCTTTCTTCCTTAGCCTGTAGATAATAATTTATTTTAGTCTGACTCAAGGATTTTATATCTATGAAGGTATTAATTTGCTCCTTATGTGAACACTTTGGATACGATTTTAATATTAACATGATTATATTATAATAAGATTAATGGTATTTTTGTAAGTAACTCTCATAGATCTGAGGCTGGTATCTCACTGTTGGATGAATTTCATGAATGCGCGTTCTTATTGGCCGTAACTTTCTTTCTGTGCAAATAGATTGTGGGAATATTACATTAATTCACATAAGCCTATACACTTCTACTGAAAATGTTTACCATGGAACTAGAATACATTTGCTTATATTTTTAATAAACTTGTATAATAATGAACACTTTGTTTGATAAAAGTGTCGTCTCTTGAGCAGTTGGGGTGAGATTTGCTTAGCCTTCAAGTATTTCTTAGCATGCTGCTCACAAGACAATGTTTTCTCTGATGTATACTGCAACTATAAGCTTACAGTCCCTGTAGATTTCAAATTGTGCATACCTAAGTTACCAAGCTTTCAAAAGTGGTTTAGGTACCACTATTCAATTCCAAGCACGTAAGACTAGACAATTTTGAATTTTAAAGATTATTTTTTCTTTCAGTATTATCAGAAAGTATGTTCCTAATACTGCTACTTAAATAAACTGATTACAGTCTTAAATATTCTTATTGCAAGACACTCATGATGGCCATTTCAAAGAAGCTTGATTTTTTTTTTAAAGATAGTTTATTTTATTTAAACCATTATTTTAGAAATAGAATGCAAGTATATTATAGCTACTTTTATATTCCATGTACACGTATATTTGATGTAGGAATCTCCTTCTTACAAGCTGATGATTTTTTTAAATTGAAAATCACTGTCTAGATATTAAATATTTGGATACATACTTACAGTATGCATCAAATGCATTAAATTAACTCTAGACTTGTTATTATGAAGATGTTTCAGAAAACTGTTTGTAACAAAAAGTCTGTTTTAATTTATTTAAAAGACTGTTCGTGTAAATTTCACAGTGTAATTACTTTACAGATACGAAGATAGTTCCATTGAATTTACAAATAAAGAAAATGAGCAGGTTGGTGTTCTTTAACAAAAAAGCAAGTGTGTATGCTTTTAGAAGTAAACTGATTTAAGGCAGATATTCTTATGACTTTTGTTTTTCATTGGTTTGCTAATAGAGAGTTTGTTAAAGCTGAATTGTGAAGTGGTTGTTAAATCAGATGATGAAGATGATTTGTTTTTATTTTAATGTAATATTTCTTTCTGGCTGAGTGGGAATGAGGAGTCAGGAAAGTAGAACTTGGGTGAAAACAATGACTTCATAGGAGTACTTGCTTAGATGTATTTTAAGCAACTTGAAGTTTACAATACTAAGATGATTCTGAGCTTATCTCTGCATTACTTTTTAAAACTCCTTTTACACTGTTTAAAATTTGTTCATTTGTTCTATGGTTAGAAAAAACTGCCGCATTCAGGGATTGTTCCATGTGTTAAGCACAATATTTTATAGGGAAGGTATGAGACATAGGTCATCAACTATGACTTCCCAAGTGCTTGAGAATTTCTTTGGAATTGCAGCTTTACAGAAACGTTGCCAAAAATGTCTAATGTCTTTGCAGTAACTTTTCTTTAACCAAATACTTAAACCAATTCCAAACCCTTCATGTCATAGCAAGAACTGAGGTCAATCCAGGCATCTCATTATACAGTCAATAAAACAAACTGCACAGTAAAATTTTCACACAGAAGTGCTTAGCGGAATAAGACCTAATTAAAGCCAAAGCTAAGCCACAGGAGTACTGCAAAGTCATATTTATGTCACAGGGGATCTTCAAAGGTCTTAGAAACACAGTGCCATGAAACAGACAAGTCAGCCCATACTTGAGGTCTAGGATAAAGACTGTAGAGTGTTAGGGTTGTGTCTGGTGGAGTTTGTTTTCTGGATTTCTTTGGTTGTTGTTTGGTTGGGATTTTTGTTGTTGTTGTTGTTACTTAAATATAGCTTTGTCAGGTTTTTGAGAACTAAGCTGATTATATTTTTCACTTTTCTTTGATATTATGAATGTCACCTAGGGTAACAATCAAATTGGAACACCGATTTCTTCTTGTTTCAAGCATGTAGCCTTTGCTAAGTTGCGTAAAATCTGTCAGCACTACTGTTGAGGCATGTTCCCTGCTGATGTAATATTGTAATGAATGATCCTATTAAGCTCTTCTTACATTTATTTTAAGATTTTAATTTATGTAAATCATAAGACATCCAGAGCAACTGTATTTTGCATCTTGTCACAAACTAATTGTAAAAATTCATATATCAGAGGTCCTTTGCAAGTAGTCATGTGCACATCAAAATATAAAATATTACTGTGCATCTGCTTTGCTGGGAAACCAGAATTAGGTCCTCTTACTTTTAACCTTCCTCTTCTTCTAGTGGGTATGTAAGAGTTGTTTTATCTCCTGATTATTCTTTTAAAGATAAAAGGAAGGGCATCTTTTAGGCAGTGCAGAAAAGCTTATGTTACAAATCTGTATCTCTGTTTTTGAACTGTATAATAGGAATGAACAGATTGTCTTGGTTTTAAAAGCACAGTAACAAAAAACCTTCTTTAGCTGTTCTCTTCTTACTGAGGTTTTGAGTAGGCTGCATGCAGTGGAATAGAGTGGAGGCTGTATGGTGGCATAGCGATGTGCACAATAGTGATGTGGACAATAGCGTTGCTCTTTCCTGCTCCTGTTCAAATCCACTAAAAACTAAAATCATGCAGAGTAGGTTCTAAAAATGCAGGATGGTGTCTGGAAGATGGACTTTTAAGCAAGTTCTGAAAAATGCTAGAATTTCTAAATGCTCAATCTTGTTGAATACTGTGTAACTCTCTGTAAATAATTAATGACTTTCATTGTTTTGTTGGTAAATGAATTGGGATGGAGGAGGCAATGTTTCATCTATATTTGTTTCTTAACATTAAAATGGGCTGCTGCATCAACTTAAATTGAAAGCACATATACACTGCCTTTCTTAAACCATACAAATGTTGACTTTTACCACAAAAAAAAAAATCTAGTAGTTAAAGAAATGCGTAAAACAACACTGACATTGTAAACTGTGAAATTTTAGATGCTTAGCTTGAAGCCTCAGTAGGTGGAACTGAGTTTACGAATTTAATGACCATGAGCAAGACAGAAATGTTTATAAACTAATGTTGTTGTAACATTTATTTGTTACAATTATGCCCTAAAATTCTTAAACACGGTTACTCTTTCAGTGAAATCAGCAACGTACTCCAGATTACACTGACTAATATGTGACTGATTGCAACAAATGTAGTGGTTTGGTTTTAATTCCCCTTAAGATGTTTGTTTATTTCAGTTAATCAACTTGTCTTCCCTTTTTCTGGTTAAACAATTACTGTTTAAATGTGTTAAATGTTGAAATGTTTTAAAAATGCATTAGGAAAAATGACTTTGCATAAATACAATTTAATCCTTGTATAAGATAGAATTATGGTTTAGTGAAAGGCTGCTGAAAATATCATAAATTATTTTGTTCAAACACTACAGTTTGTTTTGCATGTTTTGTTTTACGCTATATTTTACATAAGGATTTGTTGGTTAATATATAATCAATAATCCATAGCACAAGAGCCATGTTTTCAGTGTATGTAAGGTTCTAATTATTCACTTGATAAGATATTGCTAAAGAAGACTTTCTCCATTTAAAAAAACAAACACAACTCTAATGATGTATTTCTGGTGCATCTCATTTTACTTTATAATTTTGTTTAATTTCCTTTGTTGCCATTAAATAATCTGTTTCATTATTATGCTAAACCAGTTACTCTTCATAGTCCGGTCAGTTAGGCAGATTAGCCACACAAACTGGATTGGTAGTCTAGGAAGAAAGTATGTATGTACTTTGGATTTATTTAAAAAAAAAAAAAAATCAAAATATCTTCCAGTTCTTCAACATCTTCACCCATTCTTCACCCATTTCCTATCAGCGTTGCTTTTCTCTGCTGCTTATTCAGTGCCAGAACAACTTTTTTCTTCAGTCCCTGCGATGGCTGTATGGTAATTTTGGTGTCTTTTGTACGCCACATATTCTTGTCAACTCCAGTCAAGCAGTCTGCAACCAATCTGCAGCAAACTATCGGTTAGTGTACAGAAAAAAAAAAATCAAAATAATAATACAGAAGTTAAAGCACGTTAAAATTTTACAGTCATCAGAAAGTGCCGTTCAGCCCCAGAAAGCCTGGTGGTAGTGTGACAAACCTTAGTTCTTGCTTAACCTGGTTAGATCACAGAACCTAAAAAAAAAAATTATCTGTTTATAAATATATATATAAAAAAATCCAATACCGAAGATGGGAAGGGGGAGGTTATGGGGAGGGTGGATTTTAGGTTTGGGGGAGCAGAGAGGGTTGTTCTCTTTTGTGTCTGTTTCTCATTTGGGAAGGGAGGAAGGAAGGGAAAGCTACTTCTGTCCCGGAGTATTATTGGAAAATATCATAGCCTAGAAATGATGGTTGGATGGTTTTTTATTTTATTTTATGGGAATATTGATACTATTTCCTTGCAAAATATTTCAGAAAATACATTAAACAATCAACAGTTTGAATGGAAGGAAATCTAAGCTCATGTAAAACTTCTTATAAAGAGTGTTTGTTGATCATAGTGTTTTTTTTTCTGTCTCTGAGCAGAGAACAATTAAATGGGTTGAAGAAACAGGATGTTTGTCTTGCACTAATTGTCCAAACAGAAATTGGTCTTGGAAAATTGAGGAGACAAATCAGTTATGTAGAGAGATGCCCTTGTGGAAGAGAAAACGTTTTTTGGAGAATAATAATAGATGGTGGAAAATGATGATTGGCTGAGTTATTGTCACAATAAAAATGAATGGCAGTGTCGAAAACGTGAGCTATGAGTCATGTTTCCCTAAATCTGTGCTTCCTTCGGCTTTTTTTTTTTTTTTTTAACTGAGAAAATGTTGGGATCAGATTGGATTTAATTAGTACGTTATACAAGTTCAGCTTGAAGTTAAGTATGTCTTTTGTGTACGTCTTTGGCCAAATTTTTAATACGTTTAAGCTTCTAAAGACTGCTTTAAAAGGAATATGCACCAGCAGGTGGAGCAAATAGATAAAAATGTTAAATGTTACAGTTCTACTGCTGCATTCACTATGATCAGCTTTTAAGACAAGTACAAAAGTTTGGGGGTGTCTTATTAATTTTTGTAGAGCATCACATACCAATGAAAAATGAAAACACTTTATTACTGTATCCTTCATTATATAAAGTCAGAGCTAACTTTGAAGTTGTCTGTTTATAATCATAATAACAGAAACCAAAGGTTAAAAGGGAAAAAAGTTGCACAATATTCGTACTCTGTTGACACTGGAAGTTCTGTATTAGTCTTGAGTCTAAGGTGTCATAGATGCAATGTAAATATAATTTGAAGACCTTATGATCTAAATGGAAGAAATATTAATAGCATGTGGTTTGCCCAGATAAAAAAAACACCCCACAACATAACTAAATTCCGGTGATACAGCTGCCCCTCATTACCCTTTTCCTCCCTGCCAACCTCTTTTGCTTTTGCCCTGATAAATGCTCTGTTATAATTCATAGTGGAAGAAGAGAAGAACCTGCAGGAGAAGATTACCTGGAATAGAAGAGTGGAATCGTTAAACAGAAGATCTCACACTTTCAGGAAATGCAACAGGACCTCATTCCTCTCAAGGTACCCTAACAACATGAACTCTTTTCTGTTGTGATAGCATGATAGGGAGTCTGTCTCTACCACTTGGTTATATCTGAGTTCATAAGTACAAACAGACATTTATAATTAGTAAATTCTTGTGTAGTACAATTGCAAGGTAAAATCTAAGATGGAGCTTGTTTTTCCAGAACTCGACATATTTGACTATCTTTTATCTTTGGACCTTTTTGGTTTGTAATGCTTGTTTTGGTGGTAGCTGGAGGCTCATATTATACCAGTAACTTGCTCATAGGTGCCCAACACTAGTTTGACGTATTTTTTTATTTGGGAATTACTGGAAGGTTTACTTAATAGCTTTACTTGTCTGTTCATCTTGAATACTATTTGTGTCCTGTAATGAGCTCTGTATGAATAGCTTGGCAGGACTTAAGTCCATGCATTTTCATTATTTCACACTCTGTAAATTTGCAAAATAAAAAGAGCATTTTTACATGGCCTTTTTGAGTACCTAAACCTGAGGTATACTGTGTTGTCCACACACCCTGTTTTAGTCTGCAAAGTTTTAAATTACTGTTTTAAAAAAGTTTATGAAAACAGGATTTCTGCCCGTGAGGTAGGTGTAGGAAGGTGATATTCTCTAGGGCCGCAAGTCCTTCATCCACTTGCCGTGCTTTTGTACAGATGGCAAGTGAGCTGCTCTTACGAGTTAGTTTGAAAACCATCCTTGACACATACCTCAAGTAAAGAATAACTGATGCTATTTACATTCTCTTTAACTTTTATCCAAACCTGTTTGTGCTTTATGAAACATTCAATTCAGTAGACCCTTTATTGAAAGGGAAAATGCAAATGCTCCATGAACATTACTTAGCTGTAACTTTCATCTCCGTGGTGTGGTTGAGTGCTGTGTCCAGGGCTGATACCTTACTGTATTTTAATCTTTCGTGCATATAAAACGCTCTTTGTTAATCGTGGACCACTCACAGCTGCAGTGCTCGACACCGGGCCCGGTGAGTGCCAGCCTCGCCTTTAACCGGCGTGGCCGGACGCCCTGCGGGGGGGCCTGGCACGGGGAGCTTCCGACGGGACCGCTCCCTCGAGCCCGTTTGGGACTTGTCCTTCTGGGGACAGCGCAGGGAAGCAGCGGCGGTACCGATGAGCAGGGCCCGGGCCGAGTCCCGGCCGACCGCCAGCCACCGGGCCGCGGCGGCGGGGCAGGGCGGGAGACACGGGGCGGGGCCGCAGAGGCCGCTGGGAGCGGTGGCTCGGAAACCCGCGGGGCCCAAGCGGGTACTACAAGTACCGTGATGCCCCGCGCGGAGAGGGGCGGGTCCCGCGAGCGCCCGCGCGGGGCCGTACTACAGGTCCCACAGTGCCTCGCGCCGCCCGGTGTCTCCTGTCGGGGAGGCTGGTTCCTATTTAAATCCAGGCAGCGAGGAAAATGGCGGCGAGAGGCTGAGTGTGGGGGAGACGGGGAGAAGGAGACGCAGCCGGGCTTTGGCTCCTTTCCCAGGTGAGTGGGGTTTGGAGGGAGGGAGCAAAGAGCGGAGGGAGGAGAGTTCGAGCTCTTGTTCCCCTGCTTCGAGCGCTGGGGTGGGACTGGGATGGGGGAGGGCGGGCTGCCCCTTGCCGGGGAAGGGAGCAGCTTGGGGCTGGCCCTGAGGGGCGGCTCTCTTCTCTCCCTCTCGCCCCCCTCCTCAATATGGATGTGTCTCCCTGAGGGGAGGAGGAAGGGGAGCGTAGACGGGCTGTGTGTGAGGAGTAATCCCAGGGCTGGGGATGCGCGCGTTCCCAGGGCGGTGTGTAAACGCCTTTACCTCTTTCTAACCGTTGTAACTTTAGCGCTGAGTGTAGTTAGGAGGGGGCATTCCTGAGGCAGCGGTGAGGGACTAGTGTGTTGAGCGGAAGGCTTCCCCTGTCGCTGTGTGATGCGTATCTAAGCAGGGTGGGTTTGGGTGAGGTTCCTCGTGTAGCAGTGAGAGACTTGGGGTCGCTATGGATTTGTGTTCAGAACCGGCTGACCCTCTGTTTCTCAACCTGAGCAGAGGCGGGGGGTGGGTGAAATACCTGGGCTAGAATGGCCCCATCTGCCATTCGTCTGGGTTTATCTGATGCTGAGGCGGTTCCAAAGACCTTGTTATCTGCATTCTCCTGATTATCCT
The DNA here is from genome assembly GCA_013398815.1 of Ibidorhyncha struthersii. Lineage (NCBI taxonomy): Eukaryota > Metazoa > Chordata > Aves > Charadriiformes > Charadriidae > Ibidorhyncha > Ibidorhyncha struthersii. Next base: position 489,471 of record VZSZ01011422.1, on the reverse strand, counting down.
GTAGCCTCGGTAAGTTTTGGAGGTGACTTCTCTTGTCTCCTTGTCTCTGGTAATAAGGAAAGGGATGAAAAATACTGCAAATAAAAGGTTGATTTCCGTGCCTCTTATCCATTTCTGCCTCTTAGCTGCAATGAAACTGTGCTGTTGAGGGATGGAGATGAATTTTTTTTATTTTTATTTTTTCTGAGGTCACATACCACTGTAGGAGTTAGTGATTCTGGGGTATAAATGGGGTGAATATGGGTGGGGATGTTGTCTGAGGTTGACATAATTCCCAGAGTCCTCTTTGTTTGGTTCTAAAGTTGGTTCTGTTTGTGGTTTCTGCTCCTACTCAGGCACAGTCAGGTTTTCTTTTAAAAGAGAAGTTTTCCACTTTGTCAGCTCATCCAGTGAACACAGTTTTAAATCTCTTTTATTCAGGCAGTATCTCCTTCCTCTTTAACCTGTTAAGAAAAAAAAAATCTGATTCTGCCTTTAAATCTTTTATCTAAAAGTTAACAGAAAATACTGTGTTGGATTCTATCTGGAACAACAAGACAAAACAGGCACGTCTGGAGGTGTGAGAGACAGTAATGTCTAGCTATATAGTATCTATAATACAGTTAAAACAGACAGAATAAGCTTAGAATTCTGTCATTGCTGTTGTAAAAATAAATATTTTCTTGTGAAATATTTCCAATTTATAATGAGCTGCTACACATGAGACAAAGATGTGTGTGTTCTAACTATAAATAGCTTCATAATAACAAATAGTATCTGAGTGAAAAACCCCAGTACAAGGGCTTGGGTTTAGAGGAAACAGACAAAATTGTGGGTTGCTTTTTTTTGGTGGTATGTATGGTTGTTTTTTGGTTTTTTTTTTGTGTTTTTTGTTTTTTTTTTTTTTTTTTTTTTTTTTTTTTTTAATTAATACTGATGGATTTGCTGCTGTGATGTGAAGCCAGTGGTTGGGGGATAGGGGAAGTAATAGCAAACAGAATAAACCCAGTATTCTGCCTTGCTTTAAGTACCTTTCCTGATGACAGTGTGCTGTTTCAAGTCTTCTTTTATTTGGCATGAGTTGTGTGGGGTTTGGCGGTTTTTTAGTTGTTTTTTTTTTAATTTATTTTTTTATTCTTCATTTGAAACCCCTGTTCATCTTGGCTTTGGATTTATTAACTTGGAAGTTTGCATTGTATGTTTATCATTTTTTTGCGTTGTATCACTGAGACAGTATAGTTGAGACAAATGCAGAGTAGGAAGGAGGAGGAAATCTGTTTTACAATAGGATGTTATCTTTTGATTGTGGGCTTTTTTTCATTAATAATGGACAAGAAATCACAGTCAAAACCTTCAAAATTAATTTCTATGTTACAGTTGCACAGAAAAGGGTGTTTTGTCATCTTTTTTAAAGAACTCTGAGAAGGAAAGGGTGTCTTGGTTATATTTGTCTGCAAAATCAAGCCATTGGTAGCATGTAAAATGATATTGGACACTACAGTCTGACACTGGAGGTTGCTTCAACTCCTGCATTTAAATGAGCCTCCCTCGAAGAGGTGATCTTGAATGACTGTATGATACAGGATATTCTGCATCATGTTCATGGAAGCTTTTTGATTCTGACTATTTAGAAATATCTTAAATATTCTTCCGACTTGTTTTTATACTAAAAAAAAATGGAGGGGAGGGAGAGGAGGAGAAGAGAATAGTATTCTTTATGCCAAGAATATGAGACAGTGGTGAAGAATATCTAAACCTGAATGCTGGGGCAGCATGCCTGTGTGCTTTTTTTCTCTGGCTAGATCTATTGATGTTTCTAAAAGTAGAGTACTATGGAAGAGGCAATTGTGAAAGAATTTAATTGCTACTGATATAAATTGGCTAGGGAATATATTTCCACTCTGATTTTATATGCTGCATTTAGTTAAGAGAAGGTACCTCAAGTCCCTTTTTTGCCCTGTGTAAATGGGAGGTATACTTCAGATGGACCCTATTACTTTAATAATACTTTGAATGTAATTGGTGACTTTTAGTTGACAGTTATCAATAAGTTGATTTTCTTTGAAGTGGAACATCTGCAGTATGTGGAATTCTTGTTGGTCAGGTTTTAGGCTTTTAGATGTAGACACACATTTTTCTTTTGTCTAGAGCCAGCTCTATTTCTGACATTGTACAGAGGTAAGAAAAGGCAGTTGCTTAATACAGCATGCTCTTTAAATGAGAGGGAGTAGATGGCAAGGGGGCTACCATTGGTTTTACTGCTCATTGCTTATACCCTAGAAAGTCAGGCTTGTTACTGCTGGTGATAAGCTTAGGATATGGTGTAAGTTGCTTATTTCTGAGGTTGTGACTGCTTTTGCAATATACTAGAAGAGTGGAGGTGATAAGGTCAGCTCTACAGGTATCTGTCCAGCTTTAAGTATTCCCTGACTTTGTGTGCATGTGGCTGTTGTTTTTTTTTGGTTTGTCTTGGTTTTGGTGGTGTACCTACAACCCCCCCTTTGTCACCTTCACTGTTTTAAAGTGAGTCTGTTCAGGTCGGGTGTAGTTAAACTGCTTGTCAAACATTCTTTGTTAGGTTATGGGTCATTGCACTGTTGGAAATTTTATTTTAAAAGCTTTCTTACCATCAAGTTAAGTTCTTCTCTTAAAGATTACACAGATGGGTAGTGTCATGACTTGAAGTCTAAAAGCATCATATCATTTTATGGACAAGATTTTTCTAGAAATCTGAAAACAGGGTAAAAATTCTCTAGAAAATGTTGTAATTGTTAGGTCAGGGCAAGTGATTTTTCATCAAAGTTGTTACACATGTGGCTAAACTACCTAGCAGTTCTGCCCTGATTTATCAGGTGCACCTGAAAATGGGGGAGGAGGGAGAAGAGGAAAGCTGCAGAACAATGTAACTGTTATACTGCTCACCATAATGACTAGCACCTGCATTAGCCTTGGCTGAGTATGAGATTTTGTCACAAAGCCTGAACCCTTTACTGTTTCCACACTTCCATGCATGTCAGGATGTGTCAGAGCCATGGAACGAGATCATCTAGTATCACAGGTATGCCCAGAAGGCCTTTTAGAGGCACATTTCAAGGTATGTTTCTATATATAGTTGCATGGCATATTTATGTGACCTCTGAATTATGAAGATTTTTTTTCCTCGTTCTGTTCTCTGAGGCATGGAAGTGAGAAAATGAGTTGTCTGCTTTTTCAAAGGCAATACTGAAACAGGTTGCATGGCTAAAAATGTTATCAATATAATATGTTTCTCCTGGGTAGTTGTAGCCTAACACTCCCCCCCAGCCTTTTGCAGTGGTAGGAGGGGGACTGAGTGGAATAGGACAGAAAGAAAAGGCAGAAGTACCTCTTATCTCCCTGGTCTCAGAAACAGTAAGGCCATTTAATATATGGATGAAACTTGCTCTCTGGGATTTGCCTTGTTTGCCTAGAATCTCCACAGGGCTACGTGTGTGCTCTTTCTCCTGTACTTTTAGGTGAAGTGGAATAGAAAGAGTTACCTTGTCTCTTGTGATTCCAGTAGCTTTCTCTCAGCAAACACAAATGGTAAAAGTGACATTTTCTGGAGTATTTTACGGTTAGGCCACACAAACATGTTCTTGAACAACACTAGAAATATCAAAGAATTGAGAATGGACTGTGTTCCCTTCAACAAATACAGTTAATTCTTAAATTATTTCTAATGGAAATCCTTTCTAATGTCTTCTTCAACCTGTGTTTTCCTGTAGTTAGAAATACATGCAGAAGAGCAATTAGTGAATGCAGGAAAGGGAAGTAAAATGATTCTTAGGGAAAACACCAAGGCTAGGAAAAAGCAAGCCAAAATCTGTTGTCTAAAGACTATTTGCCAGTTGTCTTTGCTGAAGAAAATAGCTGGCAGATTAGGTGTTTGCCTGCTGCTTTCAGTGTACCAGTGTAGAATAAAGCAGATCAGCCTGTGTGTTCAAAACAATTGTCAAAGACTTTCTTGAAATTTACCCAGTTCATTTAATGTTAAGCATTTCTTTTCAATGCCAGTGTTTGTCTGGGTCATGTGTGCAACAGAACTGTAATGCATCACCCTTTTTTTTTTTTTTTTTTTTTCCCCTAAAGCAACTGTAGCAAAACTGTTAATTCATATATTGCAATCCTTCCAAGTGTCTTAGAACACCCATTTATCTTTGTAGTTGATCACAAACTAGACAATACTTCAGTGTCACCGTGCTGTGTCTAGGGAAGCATGTCTCTTCCTGTTACTGAACCAAGTTGCAGGTACAGTTGTGGTGATATCATGTGATGCTAAATGTCCTTCCTTCTCTATACTTATTAACAGGTAATTTCAAACTTCAAAGGAAAAATATATTTTTATTCTAGATCATGTAGTATGCTTTTATAAACAATTTAAATAGTATCAAATGCTTGTCATCTTTACCTAATGAAGAGGGAATAGAAGAGCTTTAAGTCAAAGGTTCTGTCATAATGCTTAATGGGAAACTTTAAAAAGTGATTATTAGTGGCTTTTCTTCACAATGAAAGCTTTATGTTAAATATCTTGGCAGGATCATAACTTTAACTCAGTGCTTTCAGGTAATGCATAATGATATTAAGTCATGAGACATCAAGCCCCTGAGGAGGAGTTGGTAGAGATTTTATAAACAAACACGCACCACCCCCACCCCACCCCCCTTCTTGGTTCTTTTAAAACCAATATGGAGGTTTTAAACTCTTGTTTTTCTAGAAACCTCAAGTTTCATAACTGTTGTGGCAAACTTGAAAATTAGTGTGTGTGTATATGTCTTTTTTTTTTTCAAAAGGTATAACTTGCTGATAATGTTCCCAGTTTACCAGATGGTGCAATATGGAAATCTGTTAGCAATGGGCTGCATGGTAAAATCCAGCAAACTGTTTCTTATCCCATGCTTTTCTGAACTGCACAAAGTGAGTAGGTAAATATACTTGTTCCACAAGGACAATGCAAAGCTGGCTCACTGGCACCATTTGCTGCAAAACTACTGTTTCTTATGTTCTCTTATGTGCTGTTTTGGAGACTCATCTTTTTATTAAAGACTTAAAAGAACAAAAGCATAATCTTGGGAAGAAATGTGAAAAATAGCTCAAGTGTTTTTGAGGTTTCACTGTGCCAAAGAATGACTAAGCAATGGAAGCTTACAGTAGTGAAGTACAGGGCTTTTTTTTTTTTTTCTCCCCATTTTGCTCACCAGAAAGCCTCTGAATTTCTGTTTTTCTAAGTCTTAAGACTCAGGTCTGTTACTGCTCTGAGCACTACATATAAAGTGTTGTAGCATAATAAGACTAAGCAGCTGTTTCTACCTTATGTTGGCAAAGGGTGCTATTTTACTACTTACTTTCTATGTAAATGAGTGAAAAGTAGCTTTAAAAAATCTTGTGAGGACAAAATCTCTGGTATATAGATGAACTGCTTTCTTGACTTGCATAAGCAATTGTTCACTTTTTTCTTTTAGACCTCTTACTGTTCTTTAAAAGACTTTTAAATTACTGTGGGAGGTCTAGAAAGGAACCTTTCTAGACTGCAGGGGTTTAATGTTTTGTTGTTAGTTCCCATTAGCCGAATATTGACAAGCTCAGTGTTTTACATATAGATAAGGGTGTGAAGTCAAATCCAACTTCCAGTGCTGATTCAGCATGAAAAGTTTGGTTATAAAATAACTATGAACTGACTTTCTTAAAGTACATGCATCAGCTTCCGGTTAGCTCTTGTATGAATGATCCTGGAAATCATAGATGTCTTTCAGATGCTTTATTACTTAGCATGAATTTGAGGAAATTATTCTTCTAGGAAGTCTCTAATAAAATGCAGTTAGAAGTTGTTATACATGCACACCTAAGAATATAAAATATAACACTTTGATTGTGTTTCTCTACATACTTTATTTTCTCTATGGTTACCTTATGTCTAAAACCAGAATGCCATGCCTCACTGAAACATCCAGAACAGGTAATGGAGCAGTGAGAGGGTTGGGTGGCTTTTGTCGCTGTATCTATTAATGGAAGGGTTAAGCAGAAGGCAAAAGTAAGCAATTTATTTAAAAAAAAAAAAAACAAACAAAAAAAACCCAACTGAAATGCATGTTTTCTACTCCAGTATTTTGCAGAAACTTTTTATTGTTCAGAACGTTCAATCAAGAGGACTGTGGGTTTTTTTCTGCACCAGTGTGAAGAACTAAAACCTAAAGCATAGGTATCATTCCCCTGGTTTTGCCTTGTGCACTCAAATTGTAATTGTAATTCTAACACCTCACTGATTACCCTGTGGAGTATATTACATCTTAACATTGCTGGTTTTGTCAAATACCTGAGATGTGTTTTCATCACATTTTCTGGAGGCTAGGGAGTCCCAGGAAAAGGGAAACTTCTGTGCTGCATGCTTTTTAGCTGCTACCCACTCACACATATAGTAGCAACGTAGTCTACTTGGATAAACTTTCCTAAAACTTTTTAGACAACTGTTGTGTGTTTAGACAAACACAATCAGTATGTGGAAGCACTGTATTGTTTCTTGGAAGCTTATGGAAGAAGTAGTAAAGGTTCAAAAAGTAATTCCTTCCTCCTATTCACAATGGTTATCCATTCTTAGCAGCTTACATCTTAAGGAGATGATTTAAAACAAAAATTTGCAACTTCTTTTTTGCCAGCAACTTGGATAGATTTTTCAGCCATCTTCGCCTATAATAACTTTTTTCCCCATAAAGGCCGGGCTAAAGAGGTTGGATGGAAATAAGGGATTATGGCTTGTGTTGTGCTTCCTTTTGTGCTCTGTCTGTCTTTGCTGCTGCAATGAACTAAAGCAGACATAACAGCATCTTTTGTTGTAGTACTCTCGTGGTTTTATCTTTTATGGAAGCCTTTTTGATGTTCAGAGTGGGGATTTCTGGCTCAAAGGACAGACTTCAGCATATGGCCTACTAGCGGACTACACTTTAGGTAATGGGTGTGTATGGATATTTAATCCACTTACCCAGTAGTTATAAAATACCATTTGCTTGGCTCAGTTATAACTATAAAAGTGCTCTAGGAGACAATCCTTGTGTCTTAAGTAGTTAAGCAGAAAGGTTAAAAATACTTGCTCTAATTCATACTCTGCTGTACTTCTCATTTAAGTATAATTTTGCAGTAGCCTTTTAAACAAGAAAATCTAAAAGAACAAATGGATTCAAGATATTTTAAAGGTATCTTACTTGGTTGTGTACCAGTTCAATGCCACGTGCTGGCGTATGCATTGTTCTTCCTTGGTAAATAACTTCTGTTTCCTTATTTGAAAGTCTTAGTTTCCCATTAAAATCTCTGAATGGCAAATAAAATTTTTAGGCAGCAATTGATAGAATCCCTCCTTAAGCAGTTTTTAAAGTATTTACCTAGTCATAGATAGCTGTAAAGGCAACAAAAGCAAGGGTACTTTATCTGCAAATTGTTCTCTTGATTAAAATGGAACAAACCTGTTCACCTAGAATGTCCATTTGATGCCCCCATAAGAGGATGGCAGTTCTCTTGATCATTGCACAGAGAACTGAAAAAAGAAAACATCTGCACTGGCTGGAGTAGCTTTTGAATACTTTTGTATTACACTTGTGGAATTTCTGTTGAAGCCCCTAATCTTTTGGTAGATACATGTTCGTAGCTCATAAACAAGTTTTGTAGAGGTGAAGTGTAGAACCAGGGTTAGCAAACTTGCCAGGCTTGTATTGGCTGTGTTAGAGATCCTAACAAGGTAGTAGGAATAACAGGTGGGATCCAGTGAAATGTAAAATGAGTGGAGATTTGAGGGAATTGAAGGAGAGCTATCACTTGATACTGACAGGATAGCTTGCATTGTGATCCGCTATATTTCCTGTTCAAATGTACAGTTACAAGATAGCTTTATCCTGAACTGCTTCGTCTTCTCTTACCCATGTGTCTGTAGCTGGACCTCAAATGACCTCTGTCAAGAAATTAATGTATAGTGCGATAATATTTCAGATTGGCCAAGCAATGCTTTTGGTATATGAACAAAGTTTTTTTCCTTCCCCCTGCTACCCCATCTTAGCACTGCTTTACATCAGTGAAACTTTTGCTTAAACTAAGGATTTCATCTAGGCAGAAGTGTAAGGTTCTTTGAGCTATGCATTTGAGAAAGCTTTTTAAGGATCTTTNAAAAAAAAAAAAAAAAAAAGATTTGAAGTTCTGGTCTAATAACTGCTTTGCAAGAAGATAGAAATATGAAAAGGAACCGCAGACGTTCTGGATGTCAGCCTGTGAAATTTTCCACTATTTCCTTTAATAACATGCAGGCATGCTTATATTGCTGGAATTTCAGTTAGAAGTCTTGTTCTGACTGAAACTTCAAACTACTTGTTGAGCAAATGCTCCCTGAAAATGAATTGTCAAGAAAAAAGTTCTCACTTGTAAGAACGTGCATAAACTGCTCCCATGCTGGATATCAACTATTGATTATATTCATCATGCCTTCAATTTCTCATTTTACAGTTTAACTGTTACTATTACTAGATGGTAACTGCCAGGTGACAATCCATCTTTTCTTGCTTCTCATAGTAATTCTAGACTCATATTTCCAATAAGGGATGTACGTTGCTAAACTAGAAATCTTAGTATATCAAAGACACAACAATTAAAGGAAAAAAGACATTAGGAAACATATCCTGTTCTATTCATATTCTTTTATGAAACAGTTAACTTAAAAACTTATTTGATGTTTATTTATAAAATTATTGGAGCTTCAGATACATTGGTGAAAATCAGACTGACGGGATCCACAGGTTCAACCTCATTTGTCTACCTCAGAGCTCTTTACTGTTAAAGTTCTTGTTTACCAAAAGGCTCCCTGACCTTTCTCCAAGATCTAGAGGACTCTGTACTTTGAATGTGCCTTGTCTTTCTGTCACTACAGATATTTATTGTTGACTTATGCTCTTTTGGGTTAGGGCCTAAATAATCCTTTATATAATGGATTGAGAATTTTCTTGCTTAAATGCTGGGGTGGGAGCTAAGGTGGCATATTGTGCAAAAAGCAAGCAACATCACAACAAACTGACTGTTCCAGTATTGAGTTCTGGGTTTATATTTTCAATCACTTTTAAATGCATTTCCGTGGAATACTATCTTTCCAAGGCAGTGTGGTACACTTCCGCAGCTGCTCAAGCCAAATCGGAGCTATTGTGCTTCCTTCGTGTTACCTCTCCTCCCCTTGCTCTGGGACTGAGACCCTTGCAGTCAGCAAGCAGATTTAATTCAAAATTGTCCATACCCTCCCTCCTGCCAACAAAAAAACCTGAACCCCAAAACGAAACAGAACCACCCAGACAACTTCTGGCTGTCAGCTCACCCCTAGTTGCACAAACACCAGTACTAGTGCAAGGGAATGCATGGGGTGGGACTAGAGCAGCCACAGTTTTATCAAAGTTTAAACTGGATGGAGTTCCTCTAAGACTCTCTTCCTGAAACAAATCTGTTGTAGAAGAGAAACTCAAGTGGTACCTGGGTGTAGGAGAAATTCAGCAACCTTTGTCTACCCTGGGGCTGCAACTAGAAAGAGTTGGTGGAGTTACTAATTATGTGTTGTTATTGGTACTTCCTTACCTGTTGTATCTGCATTGGGAAACTAATTTCATTTAAGTCAATAGGTCAGTAGGCATTAAGTAGATATATTGAGTGCTGTTCTCAAAACTGATGTTGAGAAACCTGCATTTAATGTGTATTTGTTACTAGTGTAGTGCATATACATATTGCTGAGCAGAATAACCTGCTGAAAGGGCTAAGAACTGAAATAATTCTATTTTGGGGTAGAATTAATCTGTCAAATGGATAACTTCTGTGGAGACTCAGAAGATCAGGAACTCCATGCTATTGGGTCTGGGGTTGAAGGATTTTTAACAGGACTGTAGGATTAGAATATATTAGGTTTTGTTATGAAAAACTTTGTTATTGTTTGTTTCTCTGATGCTGTTGTCATTAGTGATCCTTTATAGGTGGTAAGGGCTTCTTGGTTTCTAGGTTGAGCTTTAGGACTAAGAGTGAAGGTCTTTAACAGCTGGTGATACTTGCTTCTAAATGAACTTGCAGAGTAGGTTGATGTATTTGGCAGCATTTATAGAATCAGTGCTTAATAATCTGTAGTGTCACTTAAGTTCTAGCTTTCATTTCCACAAAATCAAGGTTAAGCTTTTTTTTTTGTCTGAAGTTTATTACTTTTTTTGATGGAGACAAAAACAAAAGGGGAGGAGAGGACAGTACAGAACAAGTTCTATATACAGCTGTGTCTTACACCAAGTGTGCTTTTCATGTCTAGGTCTAGATAGCTCGCAATGTTAACCTGTACAGCTAGGCCACAATAAACAACTATATGCAAAGCTGAAGACAAATTATTGTACTCTGATAAAAGTATGTTTATTGTAGGAAGCTATTGCTGAATAGAAATATATTCAAAGTTTATATGAACACTTGTTCAAAAGGAATCTGTCAATGCCGGTACACTGATTGATAGGACACAGGTCAATTTAGAATATAACTGTCTTTCAGTTCATAGAAGTGATGAAAGTGGGAAGAGTGGCACATACGGTAATTGACAGGATCTTCAGTCTCTAATACTTTTTTGAGCCAAGGTGGCAGTGTTTCCAGACCTCCAAAAGCAACACAACACCATTACCAAAAGGGTTCAGCTATAACATACAGTTGCCAAAATAATTGATTTTTTTTTTTTTTTTTTTATTTACGGCCCAGTTGAAAGTCTGCTTAGTATTGTCTGGGAACTCTTTTTCCTGTTTTCTGTCTAACTTTAGGTTACAGTTATAGATGCAGGAGCTCCTTGGCCAGGTTTCTGGGCAGGTACTTGACTGACTGAATTAACTATGGCCCAGACTTTTTAGACTGTAGTGTCAAAAAGCCTGTTTTAGAGTGTATGACTTCACTTCTAACTGGAATTAACTCTTAGCTGACACAGATTCCACTGGTATGGAGGTTCAACAAATGTTTTCCTTTATGATAAGGGCAAAACCCATGAAATGAGCTGACTTTATCAGAGGCAGAGCAGTCCTAACCCTTGTTTCTAATTAGAATACACAAATGTTTTACCTATAATAGAATCTCTTGAACATCAACAAACTATGAAACTTATCTGATTGGCCTTTTCTGCTGGTTTGAGTTTAAGAAAAAGAAAAAGTTTTAAACTGCAGTTTAGTTTTAAAGTAAACTTTAATGTCTGACTGCTAGGTTGTTATAATTGTCTTAACCTGTTCATTAATCCTTTGTCTTTAAACAGAAATGGTTCTACTGAACATTTCTGTTAACTAGTGCTCTTCAATTCTAGATGTTTCATTTCTATTGATATTTCAGTAATGATTCACCTTTTTCTTCCTCTTTGAGAGCTCACAAGAACTAGTAGCATGCTATATAGAGAAAAACCCTTTGGGTCAACACTATTTGTTCGTGCTAAGTTGGTTTGAAAGTTTATTCAAGGTGCTGAGGTTGCACAGGTAAGACTGAGAATATTCTGGCATACAAAAATAATCCATTGTGCTCCCATCTTGCATTGTTTGACACAGCAGAGCTCCATAAAGTTTATTTATATTAGAAAATCTAAGAAAAGACAACAAACTTTAGGAAAGTTATGTGCTACTGCAAGTTTTCTTCACTAGACTCATTTCCTGGACCAGGGACTGCTCTCTGGATTAACACACTGAGTAGCTTCAACTTTGTCATGCATTATTTTAGGGTATTTTTAACTCTTGCACTGTGTGGACTTGTATAGCCTTAGCCACTTGTATTCATACAGAATATCCAGTGACTACCACAGCACAAGAGGTTCTTGAAATAATTCTAAAAAAAAAAAATCTACCAACTTCCTCCTTAAATATTGAGACACTAATACTGGATAGATGTACTTATTATGGATGTGTTGCACCAGATTGGTGGTGTCAGCTGAGGATGTACCACATTTGTGGTGGTGTTACTATGGCAACTGCCTTCTAAGAGCTGTCTCAAGGTCACTCATCAGTTGTAGCCTGGAGTGCTTGCTGCTTAAGCAAAATATCTACACCAAACAATTCAGGAAATGATCATTCTGCTTTGAGAAAGCAACAATAGGGACACAAAGCAGTATTTTATTTTTGGGTTGAGGGAAAGAAGATTGTCTTTAATTACTCTGTATATTCATCTGTCAGTTATTTGAAGGCTCTTAGAATCATTGAGGGGTGGATTTTAGTTGAAATGTAAATCATAAGTAATCTTGTATCAATGGTGCGAGAAATAGCTTATTTAAAAGCAAAACAAAAAAAACCCACCATAACCTGTAGAAGCTGAAGAACTTGAACAGAAATTGGTGACCAAGCCTGAAGTTTGTGGTGCAAAAATGGCTGCGTATACTGGTGAAAATTTAGACAAGACAGTGAAAACTTATGCTGAGCTGAGAATTCAGAGCTTCTTATACTTAAAGGCAACTTTTATGCAACATCCAGGTACATTCTCGCATCTGAATCCTTGTGGATGTAGTTAGAGAATGTCAAATACACTTAGCAGCATTTTCAGTCTAATGCACAGTGATTCAGAGATAAGACTAGGGAAGGGGTTGTTCATGAAGTTGATCTTATGTCTGAGGTTACAAGAGATTCTATTATATTAAATGCATAGAATTGAATCCACTAGACTAAAACTTGATTAGAATGACAAAGTGTTGTTTCCTTGGTTTGGATTGTTACCTGACTAGTGAAAAGCTACCGTGTCTTATGTGGCTTTTTGTTTGGTTGGTTTTCCTTTTTGGTTTTAAACTGCCTTTTCCTATTTCCTCTTGCATCGTTTCATGGACTAAAATAGTAGTATGATAGCAACAGAAGCAGCCATTAGATTCAGCAGTTGATGTTATATCTAACTATATCTCAAACCTCTTTCACAAAGTAGTAAGCTTTTGTTTTGAGAACTTAATGTATTCAGATGGCAATTCAATCTCTCCTTTTGCTTTTTAGACTGAACAGACCAAGTTCTTCTAGCTTCCTCGAAAACATGTATTAACTGGTCTCTCCCACACACCTGTTGTTTTTTAACTTCTGATTAGTTTGTAGGTTAGGGGAATATTGTTATTTCCCAAGTGCATGATTTGTGTATCTCCTACTAAGACATACTTTACAGAGCTGTCCCCAGAATCATTTCTGTTAACATCTCTGGAGCTGTGGGACAGGAATCACTTCCTATAGCATGATCTAGCCATTCTCTGGAACTGGATTTGGAGATGTCTATTTTTAAATAAACATAACCAAGACTTAAGTATTGTCTTCAAGACCTTTAAGAGTTGGGATTGGTTGGAATTTTTATTCAAGTAGGTTCAGTAGTAGTTGTCCACAGAACCAAAGGAGCTCCATCCTTGGAGTACTACTAGTACTACACAGAAATGATAGGTGAGCTGGTACTTCTATTTCTAGCTTTACAGGATATACGTATATTTAAGGAAGGAATGAAAACATAAGAGGATATCAGGTGAGTAATCCAGTCTCCTTCCACCCTCTGTAAAACAAGCCTAGACTGTAGTAAGAGGGTGGGGAAAAGTTGTACATTCAAACTGTTGGTAAAAGGGGGTTAAGAAAAATCTCTACCTTAATAATGTCAGTCTTCAATGGGCCAACATTTGTGTCTGCATCTTTTTCTCAAAAATATGCAGTCTGCTCAAATTTTAATGCACATTGTAGCATGAAAACACTAATGTATCCATTGCTATAGCCCCAGCCATAGCAAGAGAGGAACAATTTTCACCCTTGCTGGAGAACAGCGGTTTGCAGGGGGTGATACACAAGTAATTTCCACATGATACAAAGTAGTGGCTTATACAAGCACTTCCTTGCCTACAAAATAAACAGTCTTACACAGGCAACTAAGAAATTGCATGTGGGGAAGTGTTTACTGAGAGATAATTTGAGCTGTAGGGCTGGTATTTGCATCACTAATTACTAGGGATATTTGCATCACTAATTACTGGGGATGTGTTTGCAGTCTGAGGTACAGGCTTATCACCCGAAAGCTGCCAGTGCAATCCCCTAGCTGTACCACCACAGAATGGCTATCTTGTTGTACTGGTCAGTGAGCCTGTGCTGAGCTCCATGGTAAGTTTATCCAGCTGGTAAACTAAATTCTTGCTGAATGCTATACTGTTGGTAAAAGGTAACTTCAAAGCTACCTAAGGCTTATTCATGCAAATTTTGTTAGAAGAAACCATCGTATAGCATATAGCATTATTATCTGCTTAAGAGAAAAATCAGATTTATATTTCACTTTATGTGCACTCAAGAGGGCTTTCCAAAACTGAACAGGCTAGACTTAAGGTCAGCCTTACACCTGTGTTTTTTATGGTATTTTACAGTATATTATTCCTATTTAAGAACTGTCCCAGAGCTCATGAGAGAAGCAGTCTGATCTTCCACAGCTGTTACAGATTTCTTGAGGATGCAGCTAGTTGATATCTTTTAACAAATGCAGGTGAGCTAAGATCCTAGACAGTGGCAATATTTTATTCCAAGTATATGTACTGACTATAGCCAACATAGACTCAAGTTTAGGTACACTGATTGCCTCAGCCACTTAAAAGTTTTTTCTTTGCAGTAGCAAGGCTGTTTCAACTTTCTAATGTAGTATTTTGAACAAAAGCTTGGATACTTTCCTGTAGTCATACTCACTACCCTGAAAGTTTCTTCTATTACAGGGCCTTGCTATTTAGTAATTCCAATCCAGTCTAGACTTGTTTTTTTTGGAATAATAAAAAACTTGCAAATCTTCCAGGCTTTTCTTCCTCCCCAAATAAAGTTAGCAAGGCACTTCACCACAGATTGATTCATTTAGAAAAGATTTTAATGTACTGTTATGTTAAAAACAACAAAAAAACCCCACCCTGCCAACAAAAAAACCTGTGCATGAAATGGAATGTTTCTCTTCTAGAGTTACACTGGCTCCATAGCATCAGCAGTGGAAAAAAAATAAGTAACTAACAGCCCTGGAGAGAATTTAGCTTCATCAGTTGAAACAAGGATATGGCTAGGGCTATTGGTTAGTCAAAAACAAAAACAAAACCCCACCCACAAATCGCCACAAAAGAATACAGCTGAAAAGAGGCTTGTTCTAACTTGCCTAGTATATTAAGGTAGCATTTTTAGCATATTCATGCTAAATTAAAGACCTCACCTCCAAACTGGGGATTTCAGAAACTGCTCTGACTTTCCTCTGTATACTTGCATAGGAAGTCCTCATGCATTTCAGTATTACTTTCAAGAACCTGAGGGGGCATGGAGCACAATTAAGCAGTTGCTTAAGTTCTTAATATGAGATTGGCCACCATCAGTTAGTTTATAGCTGGCATTTCATAGGTGGAGGAATTTGCATTAAGTTTTATTACATAAAATTATATTGTAAACATGTTTTGCACAACAGATGAAGCAGGTTTAATATTTAAAACTTTATTAACTCTTATGAGAGGATACACCAAGCAGACCCAGCCAAAACAGCTGGTTTTCCAGAAAAATTGTACCACTGGAACTTTTTTGAAGCAAGTCTAGAACAAGCCTAAGGTGTAAAGCTCTTTACCTGCATTTCTAATCAACTTAAATTTCTTCATTGGCAGCTATCTTAGCTGTTCTTTCCTCATTCTAACTGCAAGAAGAATTTCTTGACAAAGTCTGCTAGAATGTTATCCAGTAAGGCATTATCTTGACTCTGCTTCACTCCATGCACTCAAGCTTGCAGTCCTAGATAGTATCGCTGTTTGTGAAAATGCTAGAGAAACAGAAAGACAAAGCACAGATCAAGAGTTAGATAAGACAAAGAATACTGAAGTGCTTTAATAATTTCAGATAAGCAGAAAACACAGCTTCTAGAAGTAAGATGTTTTGGTTGTTTTCCATTTGGGATGATTTGTTTATCTTGGTTTTGCTGCCATATATCCAGATGTGACTCAACTGTCTCCAGGCAAAAGTTTACCACAACACTTTCCTATTGCTCTAGCTACAAAAATATTACTGTCATCTTGGAAATGTTAAGTTCTGTATTGGTTGCAATTTACCACGACAGAGCAGAAGTTACTGATGTCAGAATTGGCAAAAGTTAATTAAATCCTCTCAGAGAAAGTAAGTTATTGGTTATGTGCAGTAAAATAACATGGAGATGGCCACTAATTCACTGTTTTGCTAGCAGTCACCTGAAAGATTTCAATATCTGCCATATGCATGTAAATGTGTCATAGTCTCTGCTAGTGCTAACAGTATCTCTAGAAAAAACAGGTAGTTCTTATGCCTTAGACTTCTTGAAAGAGTTCTGGTCTCTAAATAAGGCTATCTATCATGTGATATGGGTGCTCACGCGTACAGGAGTGCTTAGAACAAGTTATCTCTTAGACAAGCAGATGCTCCTGCTTCTTCCCTATTTGTTAGCATCCTTGAAATGCAGAAGTATTGGTCTTGTTTTGAAAGGCATTGTCTTTCTTTCAGTTCGCTATTATGTAAACTCTCTGCTTTTTTCCTAGTAAGTCATGAGATTGTCAGGGTTGGTTTGATCTTGAGAAATGCTTTAAAAAGTACCTTCAGCAGGTCTTGTAGCAGTGTCCTAAATTTCACTATTAAAAAGGTATGCTAAAGGAATTGTTCCACTAGTGTCAAACTATATGGATGTGAAGACTACATTTCTCTGTGAACTAGAGCAAAGGGGGAGTCCAGAATTTGTGATGTGGGTTGGTTTTTTGTTGTTTTTTTTTTTTTTTAATCTTGGAATGAAACATGCTTGTGAGGCACACACTGATTATGAAAAGATAATTAGCAAGCAATTAATTGCTATTTTCTAAAGTAATCTGTAAGCCTTGATTTGGTATACTGTGATGATGGGAGATTACACATTAGTTGGCTGGGTCTAAGTAACTTTGACATTTGTTGGGCTAAATATTGATTATTTTTTTTTTTTTAAATACATAAGTAAATTTCTGTATCAAACTAACTTCCTAGCTGCTCCTAATCCTTTCTCAAATATTAAGTTACTGCTAATGAGAAGGGACTTGACTAAAGTTAAAAATAGAGCACGTTGAACTTGACATGAACCTTAATATCTTTTCCAGCTTTTGCAAGGATTGTATTGTGAATTGTGTATTGTTTAGTTGGTTTCTTACTGATTAAAAGTATTGAAATAAACTCTGTATTGTGAAATGAAGCTGCTGTCATTGCTTTATTTACATNACATAAGACAACTGAAATGTGTTTATTGTCAAAGCCTAGAACAAATTTGTTTTGTTTACTTGGTCTTTGGATAAAACGAGTGTGGCAGATTGGATATTTCACTATATGGAGTTTGTATACTGCAGACTTACAGAAGTTTCCAGTGTTCTTTGAGCTTGGGTTTGCATAGATCTTTCTTTATTCTGCTTAGTGTAAATTCATTCATTGACTAATCTGATAAGTTTTCAAATTACTTCATAAAAATAAGATTGATCTTGACTAAAACAACTCTGCAAAAGCTATTGTATGAAGATTTGCTAAACTTAAAGAAAACGCTTTGCTCTTGTTCTGGGAATAGATCCTAATCGTGGCTTGCTTACCTCTGATCTTTTATTCCTGTCCTCCAAGAATGTAGACTTGGTAACTACCGATAGTAATTACAGTCACTGTCAGGTTGGTCATTGAAGAAGAAACGATGGTGATTTAAGGGAACTTTCTTTTCTGGGTGAGTGGCTGTATGTATCCTTAGCACTTGATTTAGGAGACTTGTCCTTATTCTGAGTGATGCTTTTGTCTTTATGCGTAGTGATGTACTTAAGGAAAAAGCAGGCCTGCTATACTCAATAGATTTTTGCCTAATTTTCTTCAACTTAGTAAAAAAAAAAAAAACAAACTGAATTAATTATTCTGTCAAAATGACAGGCCAATGCTAAGTAGCATTCATAAAAGTTGAATGTTGTGAGTTATCAGTGAAGAAAAAGAATACAAAATTGAAAATACTGTAGCATTATACAGTCATGTTATGCCTCCCTCTTGAATATAAGTAATTCTGGTCTCTGCTGTATCAAAAAGAGTATTGTGAACTTTATCTTTCTCTGGAATTTTTTTTTTAAAGACCAAAGCTATTTTTTTTTAATGAGAAACATGAGAAACCGAATTTTCCAGCACTTCTCAGCCATCGTTTTTTGCTTGAGAGTACAAGGCGGGTCTATACAAAATAACCACAAGTGTCACGGAAAATCAACAGGAAGAAAGTGTTTTCCTCTTCAGTCATTTCATTTATTCTCCTCCTTATTATCAGATGGCAGAGTTAAAAATAAAGAACTGATACTTTCACACAGTGTAGAGCTTAACTACAGAACTGACTGTCACAGAATATTTTAGTGGTATTAATTTTCATGGATACAAAAAGAAACTTATATAGAAAAGAAATCCTGCTGCTGGGAAACTTGGTCCTTTTGAACCAGGAAATTCCTGAGCTGTAGACTGTCAAGTTTGAGGGTATGCTGAAACACATTCATATGCTTACCTTTTTCTTTCTAGGCATTCCTATCGGCTTCTGTTGGAGCGAGATCACTGTGCTAGGTAAGTCTTCTTTTTGAAGACTTAATTGTCCAGGACTACTTTGATTTATGAGAATTGTTCCAGAGAAAACATTCATATTTAGGAGGTTAGGAAAAGGGAGAAAATAATTTCAATGCCATTAGAAAAATAAAGGTATTTTCTTATGTTCTATGTTAATATTGTATATAGTTTGCTCTCTTCCACCTCACTTAAACTTGCGGAAACGCGTGGTGTGACCTGGCCTTGGTATGTATGATAGTATCCAAAGCTAATAGGCTGTTGGGGGATACTTGGGCAATTAATGGATGTTGCTCTCAAGTTGTGGGATGGAGTGATAGCATCCTTCTGTATATATACCTGCTTTTAGTTTTTGATTTTGCGCAGAACAGTTCTTTTGAAACAATGGTGATGAAATGGGATTTCTTAGCTAAAGTTGTTGTGGGCCCCGAGTGGATATGATGCTAATAACTGGTGGGTTTTGGTTTTGCTTGTTTTTTTTGTCATAACTTCTGGGGTAACCAATTTAGCCTTCAGTACTCTAGTAGATCAATATGTCAAGTTCTATACCTGTTGCTGGAGAGTAGTGAAACTGATAACTTGGGGCATTTCATTCAGTGGGGTTTTGGTGTCAGGAAAGGAAGGACCTCCTTCAGAATAATCTCTTGTGATAAGATCAACCTCTTTGCAAGTGCCCTGAAATAAAATTCAAGTGAGCTGGCCTGCTTAGAATAAGGTAAGGTTAAAGCAAAATGAGGAAAATGAAAAGAGGCAGTGGAAGAAAAACCTTTGGAGAATGATCTCTTCTAAGCACAGAAAAGCTTGTGTTTTGTTTGATAGCTGTGCTCATTGAAATGCTACAGTTTCTAAGCAATGATTTGCAGATAATACACTGAGGTAAATAATATGTGGAGGGAAAGGATAAATAACTTTTGCTCTTGACTGGATGGAGACATTTGTCTAAGCTTATTGTCCGTCATAAATCTACTTGTAATGAAAAAAAAACTAAATCACAGCATTTTTATTCTCTAAGACAGAATTAATGACATCAGACTCTAAGTTTTGTATACTCTTTTTTCTTGTGTTCCCTCCATGGTATGCTGTGTTTATCCTGTTATTGTATGTACACTGTTATTTATAGGCTTCATCTACATGAAAATCTAACAAAGTAAGCTTCCTACCGGTGAAAGCTCCAGTGTAGGTAAGGTTTTGTAGCTTTCTGAACTTTTAATGGACTACTAAGTACACGAAAAAGGCTTTGCGGGCTTTTAAAAGAAAATATTAAAGCTATGCCATGCTTAGAGACAATATTAGTAACTTTTCTCCTAATAATTTTGACAGGGCCCAAGAATATAACAATCTGACTGTGGTGTACAGAAGCATAACTTCCCTTTCTTTTAAGAGTGCCATCTAAGTGTGATGTGCTGCAATAGGAGGTCACCTAACTGGACAAATGCAATGTTCAACTGGACAAATGGTGTTCACTGGCAAGAAAACACATTGATTCAACTATGCTGTATAGTCGATATACTCCAGTTGTGTGACATAAATGCTAATCAGTTAATTACCATGGGGCTAATCAGTTAGCTACCATGTCTGATATGCTTACCAGATGCTAATATAAAAATCTCCTAGTGCAGAGGTGTGGCTGAATACTAACTTTAAAGCTTAGCATAAAGTTAAACTTTGAATTAAACTGCAAAATGGCCTGGAAGTCTGGTAAAAGAGAAAATGAGTTGTTTTAGTTATGGTGGGTACATCTTGGATGAGCATTTGTCTGCCAGTGAGACAAACAATGGTTCACTAGCCGAGGGTTTTAGTGAATGTAAGATACAATTCAGTCAGTCTACTTGTATGGTACAATGCACTTAAGACAAAGTAATAATGAATAAAATCAACAGCTCTATCCTGGCATTTCCTCCAGTGCACCATATAAAAATACATAAAATTGCTTCCTAATGTTGTGAAACTACACAACTACTTAGCCATTTATCTACAAACAAGGAAGCAACTGGATCTGAAACAAAACATTTCAAATGTTTTTGGCACTTGAAGGGGAAGGATGTGATCCCTCCTTCTGGTTTTGGCAGTCACTGACCCCTTGCACTAACTTCCAGAATGGCTGCAAATCTTCCTAAAATTACTTGGAATTTCTATGCTAATTATGATAGTGTCATTTTGGAGAATTCTGCAGATGAACATCAGTGTTTGAGAAGCACTATTTGTATAAAAATCTTCCATGAGCAAAACTGATTTTCTGCTTCCTGCAGGAATCTTAGGAGCTTAGTTTGAGATTTGTTGAAAAATGTATTTTATGGAAGTGAAGGTATTGCTTATTTAATAGAACATTAGAAAAATTACAAGCATAAGGTTTTTATGCAATGGAAATTCTTTATGAAGAATAGGAAAGTTTGGACAAAAAAAATCCACAGGGCATTGAGAGCCTTATTCAAAAGCATGCTGCTTTTTCTCATAAATGGGAGGGGAAAAAAAAGATCCTTGGTGGTAGGAATTAGTGTTGTGGTCAGGTATACATACTTTATGTCCAGTAAAGATGGGAGAATTAATAGGTGTCTGCAAAATATAAAGAGTGCACGAGATTAATGAAACATACCTGCTTAAATCAGTACTAAAAAGAATGTGGTTATACGTCTTAAAATTAAGGCAAAGTAGGATCAATTGTAAAGTACTTTCTTGTCTTAGTAGCCCATTGTTATAATAGTACCAGTTTATCACTGGGCTGCGGTACATGACTCTCTGATGGCAATGTTTTTCTGAAAATCATAGAGAAATGCTATCATCAATCCAAACCCTGCGAGCAAAGTTAGAGCTGGTTGGTCAGGGTTTTATTCAGTCAAGTCTTGAAGGTCTCTTAGATAGAGATTCCATAGGCGGTCTGGAACTGGTTCCTGTGTTCAGCTGCTATATGGAAACTGAAATTTAACTTGCTGTAGGCACTAAAGCTTGCCTCTTGCCCTTTTGTTGTAGGCCTGAGGAGACTCTGACTCTCCAGTCTATACTATCTCTAGGTGCTGGTTTTCTGTTTTGTGTAGCATTGAACAAAGACATTGAACTTTGGGGTTTTTTTTCTCCCCCATTTTAACTTAATTTTTAAATAATTGGCTGCTGAAATCCAAGATTTGATTCAGTGACCAGTGACATGCAAAATAATGTTACAGCTTCAGTTCTGTGCAGTAAATTTTAGCAGATGCTCTGTATTATAACATCTTGGATGTTATAATATTGGTACAGAGTGGATGGACAACATTTGAAATACAAGATAACCTGACTGTACTGTGGAGAGTGATTTGGGAGTGATCCTCTTCTGCCTTTATTTTGGAGTTTAGCTGAAGGTGCTCTACAAAGCTCTAGTCACTATGAATATGAAATATAGTAAGGTACATGAAAAAATAGAGAAAAGGGATTTTTAACTAATGAAATGCTCAGTTTTATTAGTATACTGTAGATACACAACTGTCACTTCAAATTTTGAATGGTAAGCATTTGTGTTGAACTGAATGAACACCTCTTGCAGCCATACTAAGCGTACCTGTGTACACTCAAAACTTAATCAGATTTTAATTACAGCATTGAGCTAGGAACACTTCCCTATTTCAAGATAAAATTTTGTTTTAGAAATGTCACCTTTGCATTAAGTAGCTGTACTTATTCCTTACAATGAAGTAAATTATATATAAACATTGATACTGTGCATGGAAAATGTAAACTATTTTGATTTCATTTCTTCAATAATTTCCTTTGTTTTTAGTTTCTGATCTTGTACTCTGAAATTTGAGAGTCTGGTTATGCCAAAAACTCAGGAAACTTCATTAACAGGCCTCTTATTAGATCACAGCATAAGAAGATCTAATTTTAAAAGCAAAGGGGATGTGTGTTTTTCCGTAAATTAAAAAAAAATAAATCTATTTTTGTAGCCTGATGAAAAGAGACACCAAGTAGAATTCTAAAAAGCACTCTTAACACACCAGGCATTTAGCTCCCATGGAAGCCAGTTTGTGTGAGTCTGTGCATATGTAATATAGAAACCCCTAATGGGCAGCTGTCTTCCCCCAGCCCTCTCCCCATAGCACTCAGGTGCTTTTTCAGAATATGAATCTATGTTTTAAAAATTTTAATGTATCCAGAGCTTTGATTAAATGTAGTTGTTTTACAGTGTAAAACAATATATTTACTGGCATTAATTCTGTAGCTTAGTTCTTGTGAATCATGAATAAATGCCCATAAGTACTGCATCTGCTGACTGGCAAAACATGCCTAAGGCAAGTCAACGTGATTTATGGACTGTATTTCTTTCCCACTCACGTGCCACTCCTTATTGATGGGTGTAAATATTTCTAACAGTTAAATCAGTGATTTAAATGCCAGTTTAAAGTCTGCTCTAAATGAATATTCTTAATCGGAAGTTGTGATCTGCCATAATCAAGACAGTGTATATTGGTGGTGTTTACTCTTCGTAGGAAAACCCATGTGTCCTAATTTGAATGTCACTGAAACTCCTATGTACCCATGTTGGGCGAAGGCCAAACTAGGATATAGGTCCTTGACAGACTTCAGTTCTCCATTTCTCCTATCACTGTATAGTAAAGTGAACATGGCTGCTGAAATAGTAATGCACCTTGGAGATGGTTCAATGGATGTAAATAAGTCCATAGTGATCTCTTCTGTGAACTGATGGATGCCAGTCCCATGTAGAGCCTAATAAGCAATTACACAGCAATGTGCTTAATTACGTGCAACAAGGGTTAAAGGAAGAAGTGTTGAGAGTTCGAGTTGACAACACTATTTTAAGTTTTTTGAATGACCTCACAATCTTAGTATTTTCAGTGTAACTTTTTCTATGCCTTAAAAAAGTGTTTGGAAAAAATGGTACAACTCACATTAAGGAAATTTCTGCTCCATTTCCAGATGACAACCTTGCTGGCAATCCCACAGAGCAGATTTGGTCGCTGGACTGAGTGTGCTTTCTACATGGCCTAGCCACTAGAGGGGCATAGTCTTTTAGCATTCCTGGCCAAGACACCCATCTGCGGTTTCAACTGGGATCTTGAGTTGGGGGGAGGGAAGTGTGGCCTTTGCTAAGCCCTTGATCCTACTGCTGCCTCCTGTTTGGTGGATGCTGTGTATGGGTGGGGCAGTATAACCTAGAAAAATGTCCCTGCTCACTTTAACTGCTTCGTAGCTGGCAGGTTTATAGAGAAGCTGCTCGTGGTCTTTATAATATGGTGATAAAGCATGTTCTGTCCTGTCAGCATGGAGGAGCTGTGCAACAACAAAGCTTACCTAAAATACTTGAGGGTCTTGGCAAGTGGTTTAAAACAAAACGGAGCATGTTCAAAGACTTTAAAGGCACTTACTGTCTGTACAGATATCTTCATTGGAGCAGCAAGATGAAGTTTAGCTTGTTCAGGCACTTGATCGGTTTCTCTTCTAAAGCTTTAACTTCTCAGATTGAATAAAAGGTTATATTTTGTTCAGCTGAATTCTCCCCTCTGTTTTCAAATGTCTGAACCAATTTTATTCAAGTCTTCCACAAAAAGGAGTTCTGAGGGGTGTGTGAGAGACAGTCATTAAAGAATTAGAACAGCCTTCTGTGATGGAAAATGTTAGGCATCCTTAACCACAGATGTAGCTGTGTCTGCATAGGTAATGATATGCTTTAGTATATTTTCCTATTTCAGGCAAAGATGCCCAACCGAAACCAGCAATGTTCTATTCTTTCTAGTGCACCAGTTTGTCAAAATTAACTTTTGTTCAGTAGATCCTCCTAATTTTAGCCTAGTATGAAACTTTATTTGCAACGTTGGGTGTATCAAGGCTGTTGTAAAGATGAAGTTTATTAAATTGAGTGTGCGTGTGTGTGTTCATAAATAAAGTCACTGGGGCCCCTTTCCTAGACTAACAGATGCCTGTGGGGAAGTGTCTGTTGGGGTGTGTGGTTTTAAATGTTTTTCAGCAATCTGTGTAATTTCCCCCCTCCCCCTTGGTACTCCTAACTGTAGAGTCTTTATTTGTATACAAAAAAGTGAAAAAAATAATACTCTTTTGTTTGCTGTGGGTCTTATTTTCATGACCTGTAGGTTTTAACTGTGCTGGGAATGGAAGAAACTACATGTTTCACCTCATGCATAATACAAATATGGCATGTTTGTAAAATAACTTTTAAAATGTCTTTGAAATTATAGGTGAACACAGCTAATTTCTAACTGGTTTTGTAAACAGTAGGCACAGTCTAAAGAAACTGGAAAAATGCATGCTGTAGGCTTCTGGAAAGAGCTTGCACGCTTTCCCGAAATGTTTTTCCTAAATGGCTTCAGAATAGGACACAGTGTAGATTGGGTGGAGCCTCACAGTCTCAGTAGGACTGAGACATGCTGTTAATTCAAGGGCAGTCTCTTAGCTTCATGAGCTGCATAATGAAACACACATAGTAAAAAAAAAAAGTACATTTTCAAGGGAATTGCATAAGGTTTAGTAAAGTTTAGTCCTCAGAATTATTCATTTTTTGCAGACATGCTGGTGCATCATTGTGAGTGTTTTTTGCTTGAAAAATGTGATTATACAGACTCAGACTTCAGTGAATAGGTTATTTATGTGGTGATCTAGTAAACACTTCTAAATACTACTCAGGTTCTGTGATTAGTGTATTTTTGGAGCCAGTGTTAGAAATTGCTAGTGTAGTCTCCCCATCCCCCAGCTTTTGAGCTCAGAGTCTAGTTTGCTTGCAGCTGCAGTGGTAGGCATCTTTCAGGAAGTGACCTTGGCTTGTATTAATCAAATTCAGAACACACAGAAAAGCTTCTTGGTAACATGCTGACTTGATGTAAAATTTTATGGCATCCATTTTCTTTTAAAATGAGGCCATCTTCTAAAAAGGGAATTTATTTATGATATCTCAACTTAAAAGAATTTCTCTAAAATGACATGGTATTTAGAGAAGGTAAAACAACAAAAACAAACTGCTCTTTTTGCTGAGAGGAAAATAGCCTTTTATACATGTAATTAAG
This sequence comes from Ibidorhyncha struthersii, assembly GCA_013398815.1. Taxonomy (NCBI): domain Eukaryota; kingdom Metazoa; phylum Chordata; class Aves; order Charadriiformes; family Charadriidae; genus Ibidorhyncha; species Ibidorhyncha struthersii. The sequence goes on along the minus strand of VZSZ01011422.1, from coordinate 463,928 downwards.
TCTTAAATTACTATTGGCAAAACTGTATTTTAGCCTAGCTAAAGCATGAAAATACGGCGTTATTTGATAGAATTTTCATTGGTGTCTTACCATTTTTGAACTAGACTAGAAAAGCTTGGTAGTAGGGCATGGTCCCAATCAGCTAAGATTCTCATGATGTCTGTAACTTTCTGACTTGATGTATTTTAATCATTTACTGCATCTTTTGTTAGTAGCTCTCAAAGCATTAATCTTAACCTCATAGTAGCTGTATTGAGCTGCTATGTCTATTTGCATAGATTGAGAAAGGAATCTACCTGTGCCTGTTCAAGAAATCACTGTTTGACCTTGCCTGCCAGCTGGAAATTGTTTTTCATTGGCTGCTCTTTAATTGAGTGGTTGACTGTTCCTGAAGCAGGTTTTTAGATTTTTGCATGATTTTCTTGTTGCCCAAAACTATTTTGTGAATTGAGTTACAAAGAGAAGATTGTTAGCAGTATTTTCAGCTGGCATAGCTGCTTGTAAGAGTATCTTGGGACCTATGCAGAGGGCTGAGACCAGAATATCTTTCATCATTACGAAGTGCTGTGAAAGCCTTTAAGGTTCTGGGGTAAGATAATTTACCAATTTTCAAACTGCATCTTTCTGGAGAATTAGTAATAGCTGCCACCTGACTAATGTTTTTTTTTCCCTCAGGTTGTCACGTGCATTATCTTGAACAATCTACCATCTCGTTGGTTTCAGGGTTTGGAAAACTGAATTCTACTTAACTGGCATCTTCAGCATAAACCTCTTCTGCATGTTGATGGCATATTTACTCATTTTACCTCTTCACAATTATATTCAGATTCTTATCATTCTTTGCACAGTGTGCTGGAGATCTGAGTATGCTAACATGCATGTTCTCAAGTGTTTCCTGACTTGACTTCTGCCTGTTTCAGAATGGTTTGGTTACATGTGTTTACCTTGCAAACATATGCAATGACTTGCCATTCTACTTGGTATCAAGTCAGAGTTGCTAATCATTCAGTTCAAGATCTCTGTGTAACCCTACCCCTCTCTGCTGTGTTGAGCATACCCTTAGGTTACTTTGCTACTGAATTTGCCTTAATTTAATGCTGTTCATACACTTCTCTTCGTGCTGCCTCATATTATATTGTCTGTTACTGCACCAAACTGAGAACTTTTCATTGTCTCTTAGAGTGCTTTAGTCCTCTTTCCATGTCATCTGCAAGGCCAATGAATGGGTGATAAATCTGTTGTTCTCTGTGCTTAAGTGTAAATTGATAGTTTCCAAGATTGAGTGGATGCTGAAACACAATCATAGATTGTGTCATTCAGTATTTGATGTCATCAGCATTTTCATCAGTTTCCCAAAGAATAAAACTGGTCTCAGTGCAGATTTTGGGGTACCCCACCATGGACTGATTTGCTGAGGCAGTAGTCCCGGAGATGAAACTACATTCCTAGTGATGGTATTTTGACTCTGGAAAGCTTGTGTCGTAATTGTCTCCATTAAAATTTTAAACCAGAACTACTGATTAGGAGGTGGCAGAAGCCGGAAGCATTGATACAGAATGGAGGCATACAGTAGAACAAGAAGCCTGTTCTATGTTCTTCCTCTAGTTCTTTGTAATCTTAAAAGGAGTGGAGACTAAAATGCATCTTGTCTCTTTCTGTGCCAAAGCAAGACAATCTATTACAGATGTCTTGTGTCCAGACTATCTTCTACTTCTGTGGCTAGGTATTACTTGTTTTCTGTGCAAGACTATGAAGAGCTGATGATTTTCGTACCCACGAGCCACAAATTCAGTGTCCGTCCTCCTTGGAGTAGGTGGAGGATGACTTGAAGTCAACATCTTGAAGCAGGGCATTATTAATGGTAGTGTGGGGACTGGACAGTGGGCAGCAGTACTCCTTGGGCTGCCCAGCCTTATACCAGGGTAGCACCGGTTCCTCATTTGACAAGAAGCAAAGTAAATCACTGCCAGCTCTGGCTTGTGCATTTGGAATCTTTTCCGACAATTCTGTGCTGGTCTTCTCCCTCCCCTTTCGCAAGGTCAGTCTTTCCTGTTTGCCAGCACAATCTCGCTGCTGCCACTTACAGCTCCATAGTTCAGTGCTGCTTTGATACTGCCTAGCGTCAGTCCTACCCCTTAGATTACTGACCTGGTTATCAACTAAAATGGGGGTAAGGGGACCCGCTTCTGCATCTCGCAACTTCTGTCTCACAGGCGTGCCGCTTCTGCACAGCTCCTGTTCCCTCTTATTTCCACGCTAAAAGAAACGCTCAACTGACCGGAGGCTGCTGGGGGCTTTGCTACCTGCACTGCTCGAAGGGAAGGGGCGGCGAGGAGCCGCTCCGCCTGCGCCCGCCCCTCCCGCCGGGGCCGGGGCCGGCCGGGCCGCAAGGAGTTAAGGGCCGCGCTGCGCCCGCGGTGCTGTCTGCGGCCGCCGCGCTCTCATTGGCTGCGGAAAGGTGAAATTGAAACCACCGTAAACTTTTGACCCTGTAGCAGTTCTTGTGGAACGCCTTNCTTTTTTTTTTTTTTATAACCCCCCCCCCTTCCTTTTCCTGTATTTATTCGCTGTGATCGTGCCGTGCCGCATGCAGCCTCTCGGAGGAGGGGAGGACGGGCACACGCAAGGAGTTTGCGTGTCCAGCTAACGGTAAAGCTGGAATACGTCTTACTGCTAGTGCCGGCTATCTCCTAAAACTCTGATCGGTAAACAAGGAGGACCCCATTTTTCAACTTCCAAGATGTTTTTTGTGTGGTTTAAAAAAAAAAAAAGGGGGGCAACCAAAACCAACCACCAAATTGCTGCTGACTATCACGGCTAATTAGAAAGTGGGGAAGGGAGGATGAGTCTCTGGGCACGCTGGCTGCAGTCAGTTCTGCTGCTTAATAAACGTGGTCTTTTTTTAAAGAGCGAAGTGGTTTCTCCTTACTGAAAGCCAGGGTAGAAATGTCTCATTTCTTAGTTCGTAAGTTAGTGTGTTAAATACATATTTCCCTAACTGTAACTGTGTTTCTATTCTGCATCTTCCTTAAAATTAGAATCGGTTTGGGTTGGAAGGGTCCTTAAAGATCATCTAGTGGTTTTTTTTTTTCAGTCTGGGAGGTGCGTAGTGCCAGCTGAACTTCATTGCCAATTTGCAAAGTGTAAGAGGCACATGGTAGCCAATGTTATGAATTTTTATTAGTGTGTGTCACTTTCATACTATGCAGTTTGTCACAAAAAAAAATAATCAAAAATATCTGTGGTCAAGAAAATTCACCTTCCCTCTGTGCCTTTGCCAAACCAGACAAATAAAAGCAGCATTACGTTTTCAGTGAAGAATGAATACGAGATTTAGTTAATCCACGTTTCTTTTCCCTTAAACATGTCTGTCTTTTCACTGACAAAAGAATAGCTGACTTGGTTACTTTACTGCATCAGCTGCCGTTTTCTCCCTCCCCCACTCCCAGGCACAGGTATCGGCCTGCTGTTCTTGCTGGAACATTAAACTTACTGAATGTTAAGTGTCACTTAATCAAGGAGTCACTCAGCACCTTACTTAGAGATAACATTCAGAACTCTTCCTCAACAAAGAAACTTGATTCCGGACTACTTCGGGCTGATGTTTTCACTTCTCTAGTGGCTTGTTCTTGCAAATAGTTTCTTCAGATTTATACAGTGTGCTTATTTTCCTAATGAGAGATTAGGGTGGGGAGGAACTCTCCAACTGCTGTGATTTGGATTTTTTAAAAAATTCGGTTCAATAAGCAGTTTGGCGGTTAAGAAGCATTTAGTTTACGGCATTGTTAGCATAGTAGGACAAGATTGTGAAGGTTCGGCGTGGGCTGTTCTCAGAGTGCTGCTGTTCTCGCTGCGGTCTTATCTGGGAATTGAGGGAGTCTCCCGAAACATTGCTAGCAGCATCAAGGGAACAATGAATATAATATGATTAATAGCAGATCCCCTGCCCCCTCTTGTGTGCAATTCTTCCTGCAACTGCAAAAGAAACATGCGCTTGTAATGATAGTTGGTGGCCTCCCTGTTTGTTCCAGCTCGTGTTCCCAAGCAGCAGCTATTATACAGCTTATTTTTTTCCACTCCCTGTGATTCTTTGTTCTGTCCTCCCCGTGCCTCTGTGCGTCCTATCTGCTTCTCGTTGTCCGTTTCGTGGGGGTTCATCAGCCTTCATAGTGGAGCTGCACTGAAGCTGCAAATCATATTGCCTGTCACAGTGAAATGGAATAAATGCTCTTCTAAAGGAAAGAAGAGTGAGTAACAACTCATAGGAACTAAGAATCACTTGTGAACTCTATTTCTGAAGTGTCATTTAAGTGTCTCTATCTGAAAGGCTTCTGTTGAACAGTTGCGTGATTGCATTGTGGTAACATTGGGTGCACGTGCCTTTTAGTGTTAGAAATGTGCGATCTCTTAAAATATTACTGCATATGCCAGCAATAGGGTGGGATAATGGCAAAAAATGAACGCTGGCTCTCAAGGTAAAGAATCACAGACTTCACCAGATTAGTAAATCCTGTAAGTTCAAAGTATCCTACTTTGGGAGTAGTGTTATTGAAGACTATTATTGAAAGCTAACCGCTGATCATGAGAATAATCAGTAGTGTAACTTTTATTTCTAATGAAAATGTCTAGAAAGAGGGGTATCAGGTATACTGTCAATGCATTTTGTAACTAAAAAGCATTAAATGAGCAGTCACAAACTGAAAATAAGCTACAGAGTTCTATACTGTTTTACTCTGTCTGTTTATTTAGAGTAGATTTTGAGGTTGGTTACATCTCCCCATTTTCCTTGGGGGGGAAATTGCCAACCTCTTTGGAGCTGCCCTTTTAGAATTCTCCCCCCGCAAGATTCCCAAACTGTGAATGAGAAATTTAAAAAAATCGTGCCAAGGTATTTTCATCTATTCTTTCTGTTACCTAGAGTAAGCGGTTCCTATTGCCATGTTTTACTGAAGGATGGAAAGATGATTTAGAGGAAACTGTAGAGCACAACCTCTCAATTTGGAAAATTATTTTATATTCTGAAGCTCATTGGTACTTCTGTTGTGTGCTTCAAATTTCTGCTGGCTTATTTCCCCTCAGTCTCCTGGATTCGATTGTGGAGTTGTACGGTGAGCTAGACTGGCATCTAGTATTAAAGCTTGCCACTTCCCCCTAAATCAGCTCTTAACTGTCTTGTTGGCACAAATGATGCTGAAAAAGGGTAGACCTATGGTAGTTGGAACTTAGGTTTTTGTTTGTTTTTCAAACATTACCATTTTATCTCTGTCTTCTCTGCTTTTATTTCTGTTTCAGTTGGTGATGAAACTTACTATTTGCAGTCCAAATGTTTCATCACGGGATGTAATAAGCGACTTTTTCTCTGCTTCTTCCTCAGTAGGTTCATCTCAAAGCTGTCCTGTCTGCATTGTTGTTGCAGATCTCCAGTGATGAGTGAACTCTTGGTCCCCTGCAACAATAATGGGCTGGGTTTCTGGAATGTAAATCCCTCTTTGAAGAATGGTATTAGATACTGAGATGTATATTTTCTAAGAAATATATTGATCAAATCTAGATGAAAACATTTTCAGCCAACTTTCAGGTCCAGTTTTGCTCTAGCCATGGAGGAGGTTTGGAGCAGCAACTTTTAAAAAGACAGTTAAAAAAATAAATCAATGTATTCATTCTCTCACCTTGTCTGCTAGTATCATAGTTTTTTAAGTTCTCTTGCATGCTATCGGGATGTAGCAAGATGAATAGATGCAAAAAAAAAAAAAAAAATTAAGCTGGAGACATGTTGATTCCTTTAAGCATACGTGTACATACATATAGTCTTGTTTCTTTGGGAGTAGAGTTCAGGAATTAGTGTCTAAGAAATCTTTTTTTTTTCTTCCTTCTTTCTTTTAATGTACAAAACAGTATGTAGAAAGCAGTGTTTTTCAGGTAGAACAAAGTGGTGTGATCTCAGTGAAGGAGACCTCCTGCTGCGAGTTGTGTTTCACCTCTCACGCTTTCTTGAAAAATGCAGTAAATACAGGGATTGACTGCTGTAGCTAAAAGGACTTCATGCATTTGTAATCTCTGTAGATTGCATTAGCTATACAGCTGTCGTTTATAAATGTTTCTGGGTTGATATGCCTTAATAGCCAGGGTGTTCTTAGCTTCCTTGTAGGGTGAGGACATCTCAGGCCACAGGGACAGTAAATGGTGGCTTTCCTCACTGATTTCTACTGAAGTAGCAGACCAGGATATTTACTCTGCAGTCTTTTTAGAAGAGTCTGCTTTATTTCCAACACAGTTTAAAACTGGTTTTAGGTTATTTGTTTGGGTGGGGTTCTTGGGGATGGGGGTAGGACAGGACAGGATTGCTCAGAGAAATTCTACATGCCTAGAACCCTCTCTGCCATTAACATTCAGGGTTTTTTTTTGTGTGTGTTCTGGAAAGCTCTTCTTATCTGTGCTATTTCTTCATTAGCTCTAATTTCTCTACACTTTCCTTCTGATGTTTATTGAGCATATAGTGCTTGTCCTTTAGGATGATAATCAGCATAACCTATCTGGCTATTTCTCAAAGCAGTACGTGAATTTTAAATAGTAGAGAGACCACATCCCTGATCAGATGGAGGAAGGAAAACAGAAGATTGGCTGAAGTGCTTTGTAACTGTTGCATTCGCTCATTTGTGGTATGTGGTCATCCTTACAATAGTCTGCTCAAGTCTAGATCTGGAAGACAACAAAGAGATCAACTCTATAGTTTGTGGTATCAAAAATTCTTCATGATGTATCACTGCATCATGCCCATTGTTTACTCTCTCCAAACAGATGGCAGTAGAAATGCATAGTTTTCTTCAAGATAAGTAAATTAAAAGCACAATACAATCACCTTGATAATAATAATAATACTGTAATCCTTACAGTAGACAGTTTTACTTCTCAAGGTGCAAATAGGGAGTGCCCTGGTAAATCAAGGATCTGACAAATATAAATAGATTCAGAGCAAAAATGATATGCCAGCAAAAACGGTATGTCTTTTGTCTTGCTGGCTTCACATGCTTTTGTAGTCTTTTGGTAATGATGCTGTGAAAATAGAGGATGAATATTTTTCATTTTGGCTATTACTACTTAAACCTATTCCCATTTCCAGCGCTGGAACAGACAACATTCTTTCATAATAAGCCTCTGGTTGTGATGTGATAGAGAATAGGAAAATTAGTGATGCTTATCTAAATGTTTTTCAAGTGCTAAGCTTTGACTGTCCTAGGGAGGAAAAAGGGCCATGTGTACTGAATGTGGGCAGTTACAGAAAGTTTATTTTATTTGAGGAAAGACTTTCTTATGTTGCTTTTTATTCAATGCTTATGTAATGTAATTATAAATTGAGAGGGTAAAATGGAATTATCCTGGCTATGCAAATGGCGGAAGAAGGGGAATTGCAAGCTCTGTGGTGGTCACAGTATCATTTTTAATTGATCTGCAACTTGTTCATAGGAAAAATACCTGTGTAGGTAGCAACACTTCCAATAATACTAGCTTCAGGAATTTTGAATTAATATTTTTAAATTATGTATATTGAATATATTGATAACTTTAATTATGCTTATTTTTCTTTTTTCCATCTTCTTGTACAGAATAGTCATTAGGTGGTTTGTTGTTTCAAAAGTTGCCATTCCCCTTCTTTTCTCCACAATACAGTTTATGTAGGAAAAGAAGTTCTGTCTTTGTTTTAGATTTCTTTTGTTTTTTTCACCTTGATTCTCTACCACCTATATAATGTCCCCCTGGGTCCTGTGTCGACATTGCTCGTGTGTTGTTGTGACAGGTTTAGAATTGGGGATTTCAGTCAGAGGAATCTTATTTTGAAATATCCTAAAGTTGAAAATGAAGAGAATTAAGATCATTATGCAGCTTGCTTAAGCTTGCTGTAAGAGGCAGAAGAGAAAATTTGGAGAGAGAGTTAAGTGTTTGAGGTTTTCAGAAACTGAATAACAGAGCATGACACGTAAGAACAGACAGGAGTCTTGTGGTTTTTATGAGGAGGACAATGGGGGCATCCTGTTAAATGGAAAGCAAAACCATTTAAAATTGATTTAGAAAAATCACTTACACAGTTAACAGGCATATGATACAAGGCAAGTTATTAGGAGACTAAAAAGTATTTTGTATTTTTTTAATAGAGAATCATATTCTGTGGTATGTGTTAGTTTCCTACTCATTCCTGGAAGCTGAACCTCCCGTTGGTAAATTCACCCTTTTTTAGTACTGAATAAAGTGAGGCTCTGATATGATATGTCATGGTGAATTCTGTGTTTCTGTGGCAAACAGATATGGATAACGAAAACATTAGTGCCAAAAATGCTATCTTTATTTAAAGGAAATAATCCCGCTCTTTTGCTCTCATGTTATTTTATGGGTATATAATATAAATGTTAATTATGTCTTTTCAGGTAAGCAGAGGACATTTCTGATCTTCCTAGAAGTGAAGCATTCTAAGTTGTAATTCTCTCTGTTACTTGCTTTTACAGTCTATCAGAGCAAGATTAACACTGTTTAATGGTGCTGTTTTGCTCAGTATACTGTTCGTGCTGTCTTCATAGTGTTCTTCAGTTAGTGGTTTCATAAAGTTTCAGGGTAGCTTCTGAAAAACTTTAAAGGCTGCTAGTCATTCATTGCCCCCAAAAGTTAGGAAAATGCTGACTTGCTTGGCTGTAAAAGCAAAATTAGTATTTGCTTTTAAGAAACTTAATTCAGTATGTCTTTGAAGTGCATTCATTAAAAAAACAGCCTTTTTAAAAGGTGTTTTAAAGACCTAAGAATTTTTTTAGTAGTGTCTCAGGATCTCTGATGAGAAACTGAAGAACTTCTGCCCTGCTTGTATTGTGTGACAGTTATTTGTCAATCCTGAACCACTGCAGTTTGCAGGATGATTTTTTGAGATAGCAGTTTAATTCTGCTTAAAATGCTCCACTGTGATGTGTGACATCTTAGTGGCTAGTAACAAGCAATTTGTCAATGAGTAGCTGGCCATGCAGTAATGGCAGGGCAGTAAGCGGTAACTTGCCCAAACGGAGTTCTGTAAAGATCCTTGAATATAAAGAACATCTAGAGATAGGAAAGATGTGTAAAGCAGTAAAAATAACTGTTTGGTGTTTAATGCAAAATTGCAGGATTTGTGGCTCTCTTGTAATCCAAGGCAGTGTTATCATTCATAGATAGTGGCATTTAACTCTTCCATGACAGATGGATGAAGTTTACCTCTCATCCAAACTAAACTTCACTTTGTTTTTGAGTGACAGATTTTGCTTTAGAATGAATGAAATAATCTAGCAATCTTCCTAAAAGTTGTGAGGATAGAAGGAAACGTATCATTTAAAGACTAAGAAAAAATGTTAGAATTTCTCAATGAAGTGTTGTACATCTTCTGTAATGCTTTAAAACTTAAGACTTAATCAGTTATGACTAACTTGAATGAACTGGTTTCCATTTCACAGGTTATTTTCCCCGGTCAGTAGTAGGTACACTTTTGGTCCTTAATTTGACAGGTTTTGTCATTCTTACTACCTTTCCTTTCCTTTTTTTATAGGTCTGTCACAGTAATATGGGATATATCTGTTAATATGTCTCTTTGAAGGTACCTATTTTGAAATGTCGATATGAGGATTATAGCATTAAGTAGTATGTTAGATATTTATTTTGAAACAGAACATACAAATGTTACTCTCCGGAGCTATAATCTTCTTGCTGGTATTAACAGGCAACTTATTCTAGTTTACAGGCTTTTCATTAGATTTTCTGTCTTGATTGTCAGCTCTAATTTCATATCACCAGTGTTGATTTCAGAGCAAATGCAATGAATACTGCAAATTAAATGTGCAAGGGGACTTTTTCATACTTCATATTATATCTTATGCCATAAAAGATCTGAAGAGCTTTTGTATTCTGCTGAAACTTGCTAATTTGCTCTGATTAGTGCTTATAATGACTTTTGCAGTTAAAGGATGTTATTTTGATGTTTACATTGCTACAAATAATGTGGTTTTTGTAGTAAGTCTAGCAGTTAAGTTGCCATTGCTTTCAGCAGTTATTGTTCTGGTTTTGCAACACTGGTGTTCAATGTGGTTGATGAAAGATCACTTAGATTACTAGTCATAACTATAAGTAGTAGACAGTGTGTAAAAAGCATGTCTTTTTAAAATAAAAATATGTGAATATTGTGGGTTATTACTTAGAAAACATCAAGTATACTGGAATAGTAATTTTAAATAGGAATTGCTCCAATTCAGGAACCAGGTTTAACATACATAGTAGTATTAGAATGTTCTTAAAAGGTGTCTGTTGAGCAAACAGAGATATTTCATCCGTTTTTCTTGGCTCTATGTACAGTGCACACCTATATTTCTAAATGACTTCGGAAATAGTTTTAAATAACATTTAGGTCTTCTGATAGTATAAAACATATTTACTGTATATTCCTATTTGAAGTTAATAAAAATATTCAGGTAAAAGTTTTTTTTTTTCCTGCTGAAGATAAAATTTTGAAAGAAATACTACTTTCAGCCTTAGTATTTATTTGGAGTTGGTGATAGAATTCTCATTGAATTAGCAGAAACAGACCAATGCATGTTCTGAAAATCCCAGTAGAAGTATATTAAATTTCAATGGATCAAAATACTTACTATTTAAACAGAGGGAGGGAAAGGCATTGATATGACACGTGTATTTCGTGATCTTTCAACACACTGAGCTTTTAACCTGCTCAGGAAAACTAGCTAATACTTTTAATAAAAAGTCATGGAAGACTGTCATGGTGCTTCAGACTTAGCTGTGGAGGAAGAAACCTGCTTGTTAGCATGGTAATCACAGTGAAATCTTTAAAGTACATTTCACTGTTTGGCATGAGAATGATAGCATAGTAGTAATTTTTCATATACACAGAATGATAAATTATATGTGGTTTCAAGTGAGGGAGCTGGGGAATGAACAGGTTTTAAGTGGACTACACTGTAGATAGAGAGGATTGACATATTTATATCACATTAAAAAGTAGCATTTCTTAATGGAGAAGTTCTTCCAGTCTTATCTCTACCCCACCCTTTTATTTTACAGCTAGTGGTCCAAGACTGCTCAGTTTCTGGGGCTAATTCTGCAAAATGCAATTAGAATTTTATGAGTGATTTACTACAGCAGAAAAATGTTGTTCAAGTAAAATTGGACTGTAAAAATACAGAATTGGTAGTGGATATACGAACAACTGCTTTTTCTCTTTCAGGTTCTTTTTGACTGGTTTGATGTTGAATGTTTCCATGTTGGTAGAATGTGTATATTAGAGTGTTATATGTAACTTTACCCAAGATTTTTGGAAATACTTCCATTAATTTCAGTGTGATGATGTTGTCTGTGTAACAATACCCTGGTTTGGAAGTTAAAATTTGAAAATGCTAAACTTTTGACCTTGGGTAGATATTGCCATATATATATAATGCATTATATTCATCTGGTGAAGTAAAAATTGCATTTTTCTGGGCTCTAGTTTGTGGAAAAAATAGTGTGTATTCGGCTGCGATGCCTGACAGCTGACATTTATCAAGAGTAACATGAGCTTTACTCATTCTCACATTTTTAAGCAGCTTTCAAAGCTTTACATGTATACACATGTTCAGCATATGTCTCGCAGCTTTGAACATTTTGTTCTAAAGATGTTAACTCTCATTAAGATGAGAATCCAGACTATAAACCCATAACGATTTTCGTTTATCAAATTTAGTCACAACGTTAACATTTTGTAAACTGGCACTATAATGTAAAACAGTAAGAGTAATGTTTAAAGCTTAAAAATACTTTTTCCGTATTAAATGTTTTGGTGAACTTTAGACCTGGCTTTCAGTACACAGGATTCTTTTGAATGTACAGTACTCTTTTAGAAGCATACATGTTCTAGAAATCATGAACTTAAATATAGTAAAAATGCTATTTCTTATGAGAGTAAAGTGCTAAAGCTTCTCTTTGAAAAAAAAAGAAAAAGATGCATTTTCTTTCCAGTGATGAACAAATTGTCTGGTAGCCATTTTGATATCTTTGTAAACAGCTTGTGTGCGTTGGTCACATAATGAAAAACTTGTTCTACCTGCTTTAAATGTTGTAAAGAATTACGTGATTGTCCTGAAATGTTCAAAACTCTGTATGTAATTATTCTTGCTTAATAATCCTCTTAAAGAGAGAATTGTCTGGAAGAAATTATTATTTTCATATTTGACGAATTTTCTGCTAGTCTGCATAGTTTGCTGTTCTATTTTTAGACTCATAGTTTCCTGTTACTTCAGTAACCCAGTGTAGTGCTAAACAGAGCACACTGGTCTGATGCCAGGTAACTTGAAACTGTAGGTGACTCCTAAAGATGAAATGGATGGGTATGATTGTGATGGTTGTCCTTTTAATTGCTGATTGGTGGTGTAAAGAACACTTCTTCTTACTAATGTTCCTACTAAATACTTCATACTAACATTACTAACATTCATACCAAATACTTTTAGTTTGTCACTTCTGCACAGAAGTAATTTCAGATGACCGAAGAATTAATTTTCTTTCTTCTTTAATATCCAAATTGCTAAAGTAAAAAGATAAATTAAGGTCTGAAGCCATTCTGGAATTCAGACTTTCCTGGCCCAGTTTGTTAAAAATTAGAGATTCAAGATGGGATTTCTTTGCTCCAGTTTGGAAGCAGCAGGGTTTTAAACATTAGTTGATCTCAAACACTCCTAAGAGGCATAATGGATTCATTGTGTTTTCTATGGTGTTTTGGATTGACCACAGCCAAAATTGTGATCATAATTGTAGCAACCCTGAAATCCCCCCCATTTATTTAATGAATTTAAAATGTGGAATTACTTTTGTCAGATCATCTCAACGTACTACTAATGCATAACCAGGTATTAAAGGCATACAGGCAACAAACAAGTCAAAGTAAGAAGGCAATAGAAAATATGTCTCTTTCTTAAGTTTGTTGGTCTTCAAATAATCTAAATATTTTAACTACAGTTCTTAAAGGCTTTGTACATTCATTTAAAGAAACAAGTGCGTTGTTTTATGACATTTTAAAATTTCAACCTTGTAGACATTTTTGTTTAGTGTTTTGTTTAGACTCATGAGAACCCTAAACTGATGTCTAGTAAACTTTGGTCTTGCAGACAAAATAAGCTGTATGAATAGCAGAAAATATCCTTTTATAAACAGGAATAAAAAGTTAGTGTAGTTGTGTCAGCATGATTGTCTTTAATTACTTGTGAATATCTGTATATTACAGGTAGTTCAGAAGATCCATTTTTCTCTTCAGCAGTGTCTCTCCTAATTTGTCTGCTGTTTATGGAGTACTAGTAGAATGATGAGCAAATGGATTTCTTAAAAATGTAAACTTTTTCCCTTGTCAGACTGTGTTTATATACTTTTATCCTGTAAAGTCTTTCTTCTGTGCATACCTCTGTGTACGCATGCTCAAGAAAACTAATATTTTGTATATATAAACATCTCTCTACTGAGGAAGGCTGCTCTTATATGACTTTTCTTGTGATATTTTGGGTTACTTTGTTGGAAACCCATGTGATTTCTCTTTGCAATGACACATTGTGATCTTGGTGGTGCTTTGGGGGTTGTTTTTGTTTTTGTTTGGTTTATTTGTTTGTTTTGAAGGTAGTAAATAAGGTATTTTGTTGTAGTGACTTAAAGCTTGTCTGTCCTTTCTTGACTAGCCCCAGTTCTAGAATTACAGTCTTTATTTCACAGTTGTAACACACATTGCCAAAGTGGGACTGATGGAGGGGCAGCACATAAAGGTATTAAAAGTGAGCAGCTTTCTTTCTCAGTTAGATTTTGGCATGCTTTTTTAATTTTATACAAGCTTAAATATATGGTAAGGTATATGTTGGAGGGGAGCATGCTTCTGCCTGTAAAATTTTTGTTGCTTTATTTGCTCTTTTCCTTGTGAAGTACCTGAAAGCATCATTATATAAAACTGTAGATGCTGAGAATGATTGAGGATATAAATACCTTGTTTTAAAAAGCATTTTGTAATAATAAAAATGGATGAGTAGCTTTATTTTTAGCAGTGCTGGTCACTGATACTGAGCAGCAAATTATAGTAGGGAGCATGGTGAAATTAGAATGCTGTAATGAAATCCATTTTTGTGCTACACTGTTGCTACAGTGATTGTGTGCAAAACTCATTTTACTATTGTAAATGAGTGCAAGTCTTAAAAGTATACTGCAGTATAGGTACAGTATTTGCAGTGTATTCTCTCATGGATTGCTTGATTAATCTTAGATAGCTTTTCTACTTTCAAATATTTCACAGATATACATTCATTCACTTGCAATCAGTCTAGAAAAGGAAGGGGGTGATTAGCACCCAGGTAATTTTTGAATACATTGGCCAGACTGTATTATCACTCCCTAGTTAAGGAACACGTCTACCTAATCTACAAATGTTTGTATTTACCTACATGGTAAAATGTATCAGTGTTACTATGCCACTGTTTGCAGACTTTTGTCATTATAGCGGCTGAACATTCCCAGCTGATCATTTACTCTAAGTAACTTGTCTGATATTAGGCTGGTTTAAGTCCAGTTAGTTTGTTCTGAGGTAGGTGTAATGTAGAGATGGTGTTTTATTGGTATAGTAACACTAGTAACTCTTCCCATATAAACAAGCCTGTAGTTTTGAGTTTTCCAGATCCTTTCTATGCATAGTTTCTCACAATGCACTGATGATGGTCAAGTGCTTCTCTTTGTTCTTTCTCTAAAATACATTTTTTCTAGGTTCATTTGCTTGGTTTTGTTTGTTCATGACCTAAATAATTGTCAAAATTGCTTCAAGAAAAAATATATGACAATTAGAAGTCACAGGTAGTGTTGTAGTTTTTAATATTTTTCAAATTAAAATACTTCTTAGTTAATATAGGAAGGAAAACACAATTGCTTTTTCTTCACGTTTGTATGTCTCTGTTGCAGGCTGCAGTATTGCCTTTTTTTTTTCCCCCAAAAACTGATTATATTTGCTCTTTCTCTTCAAACCCCAACTGTGAC
This sequence comes from Ibidorhyncha struthersii, assembly GCA_013398815.1. Lineage (NCBI taxonomy): Eukaryota > Metazoa > Chordata > Aves > Charadriiformes > Charadriidae > Ibidorhyncha > Ibidorhyncha struthersii. The sequence goes on along the minus strand of VZSZ01011422.1, from coordinate 448,880 downwards.
AGAGACACGACTAGCAAAGCATCTAATTTTTCATTTAAAAAGAAAAGCGGATTCCATTCCCTCAGCACTGTAAAAGAAATTTGAAAATAGCAACAGTTTACCTGGAAGTCTGAGTGAAGAAAATGGAGAAGCAAGGAGCTTAAATCTAGGGAATACTTTTTTTTTTTTTTAACAAACAAAAAAAAAAAAGTGAGTTTTAATTATACATAGTTGTAAAGGGGAAATAAAAAAACCAAAACCCCAAAAACCCGAGTTGCACAATTCAGGCTTTCACTGAACTCTCTTCACTGCTCTTCCATTGACCTCTGCCTCATAAATGGTAAAAGCTTTGACTTTTAGAAAATATTAGGTGTTCAGAATGATAGTGCCATGTTTATCCCACTATTTTTTCTGAGGCTTAGTCTATGACTGGGAAAGCTTCCTGGTAAAGTTCGGTCAACAAACCTTAGTAAAATCACATTTCATACTGACAAAGAAGTCTCTATGCAAGTTCCCTGAGTAAAATAGGTTATATGGGTAAATGTATTTTTGCCACTGCATTAAAGCAATTCAAATATTAAAAAAAAAAAAATCTTACAAGTTTTAATGAATGTAAAATGACAAGAAATATTAGATCAATCTGAAGATCATAGAAGTCACACGGTAATTCTGTGCAACTTTCTTTTTCTTCTTCAAATAAGCTTTCCCTATTCAGAAGGCATGCCACGTTGGCTGTTTTTCTGCAGACTTTGTTTAATCATGCGCTCAGTGATGATATTTTTTAGCATAACTTCTACCATCTTACTAGGGATGGAAGTCAATGAAGGCAGGAATGTCAAACGCACTGGTCCGTAGCTCCTGAGAGTCTCTGGATTCCTTGTTGTCAGTAGGAGCTATGCTAGTCACCTGCCAGTCCTCTGATGCAGTAGCTGTTTGTAATGACGGATTGTGCAGTTAGCCCAGCAGTCCTGAGGATTCACATTTGAACGCCTTCTTGGGTGCAGGGTATCCTGGTGACTAATTAACCTCGTGTGTCTGTTTGGTTTAATTCTTCCACTATAATTCCTTAAAATTCATTTTGCTTCTCCAACCAGTTTGCTACAAAGAAATGCTGGAAGTGGGAATCTCTCCAGTATCTACAGTGGTCAATGCCAGCATGAAGAGATTTTCAGAGCTATGCTTTTATCCTCTCTGAGTGCCTGTTTTATGCCTTTGCCATGAAGAAGTCCACTATCTCCCTAGCTGGCTTCCTGCTTCTAATGTGTTGTTTAAATGTCTTTTTATTATCAGTTGGAGTTTGGTGTGAGGCACTCTTCTCATTCTTTTTTTAGTCCTGTATTTCCTGTTTACATTCAATTTACCGTGTTCTGTGGGTGTTTCATTTCTTCCCATGTAGACAAGCTTTCCATTTTTCAAATGCTAACCTTTTCCCTGTAGTATCCCCCTTAACTTTCTTATAGAGCCATATAGGTATTTTTTTGATGTTTTTGTTCTCTGCTCCAAAAGCTGTGTAGGTGTAGCAGCTGTTATGCAGAATTTACTTGAGAGCCTGCATCTCTTTTGTCTCTCCCTGTCTCACTGTTGTCATCACAGTACAGTCATACAGTGACAGTGTAATCGCTTTTCCATCTTGAGGGCTGGGGGTGTGTGGTGATGTCATCACATATCACTAGAGATGTGTAAATTAATATTCCACACTGCTTCTAAGCTGCATATTGTTTTTTAAACACAGCTAACTTTATAGGAGAATAATACCATCTTTGAGAATGTCATTGGTTTGTGTGCACTGCTTCATGTGCTGATTACTTACTCCTCTTTTTTCCTCATTAAGACTATTTAAGATATTTGGTTTTTATACTTCAAACTGGAGCTACAAATAATGTGATATAATAAAGAAATAAGTACAATATGGTAATGTGCTAGAAATTTTAGAATGTATGTGTCGTGCAGTCTGTATGCCTTCGTTTAATGTGAAAAAGTGTTTTGGCAGAATTCTAAGTAGTTACAAAAATTAAATCTTCACTTGATTCACATAGTATAACTCAAGACTTCTAAGTTTTAAATAGCTGGGAATTTGCAGTGGTTGTCTTGCTTGCTCAGTCTTTTTAGTGTGCCGATGCGTGTTCCTAGTAAAAAAGTCGTATTAAAAGTGAAGCTTAAAATTTGAAAGGCCTTTTGGAATTAACAGTAGACACATTCAAAGCTGATTAATTCAATTTTAAGTAGTACTCCTGTTGGTCTTTTAAAGATCCCCTAAATACTATGTCAAATTTGGAATTAAATTTAGAAAATCTTCTGCGTTTTAATTGATGAACATCTGGTGAGTTCTTGTAAGACTTTGGTCTGTTTTGTTTTCTGCCATCTTCACTTCAGGATTTCTCTAGGGTTCTGATCTAATTTCTTTGATGGCCAGGAAATAATGTTTTTTGAGGTCCATAGAAATGCTAGGCTTTGTTTGTCCCATGGATTTGCCCTTTTGTTTGATCTCTTTTTATAAAATGTGTCCATCGCACCTAGCCGGTTACTTTTTTTTCTCCTTCTGCAAAGACTCGTGTTTTCTTGTCCTGTTTCTCTGTGTTTGAGTCTGTTTCATGACTTCTGCCTGATTCTTCTGAAAAGTGAATACAGCTAAGAAATCTAGCAAGAAATAAGACTAATTTAGTGATGGTGCATAATGCTTCCTAACTGCATTTTACAGAATTATTCACATCTTCATGTTACAAACAAAAAGGCTTGCTTGCCTTCCTCCCCCACACCCTCCATTATAGCGGTATAAGGCATCTATTGTCTCCATTCATATTGAGATGTCACAGATGTGTACACTCTTCTGGGTTCTTTTCTCTCTTCCAGCTCTAATGACCGCTACTCCTTTGATTCCTTTCTCAGGCGAATTGGCATAGGCTATACAAAGACACATTTAGGTCACAAATAATCTTTAAATTATTCTACTTGAGCGAAAGGAAGATTTAGCTGTGTATTTGTATATACAAATTATATAGATTTATGGCAAAATTTGTTTCATCCAACAAATACTATTTTGTCATCTCGGAGATAAAAATATCACCAAAAGAGTGTGCAGTTTTAGTGTGAAATAGAAGTGCACAATTTAAAGAGTTTTAAAGCTATATTTATGCTTTCTATTTTTAGACATTAAAAGCAGGTGTGTTCACCTGTACTGTTAAAACAACTAGTAGTATTAGGAATGGCTAATTTTAAACAAATACTTTTATTTTTATGTATTCTAATTTCAAAATTAATGTAGACATTTTTGTTCTATTTTGAGATTAGCTATCCTGAATACCAGGTTCCCTCTCTGTCAGGACAGTGAAGTTAGGGTTTAGCTCTATGCGTGGATGTGGCTTTCTTTGAAGTACCTGGAACCTGACCTGTGTTATGACTCTTGGCTCTGTACACTTGAGAGATCATGGTAGGCAATTTGTATTTGCTCATGGACTATGTAAGTTGCACAGATATGCAGACGGTTGAGTTTAGCGGGCAGTAGCAGTGGTCTTCTGTTCATTAAGAATGATTTTTCTATAAGCAAACAAATTCCTTTTTTACATGCTCCTCAGATATGCTATTCGTGTGTAGGAAAAGCAAGCATTTACAGAAAGAGGAAATTATCTTGTGCTTTGCTTTATGTCTCTGAACTGTCTTGTACCGACATCCTTTTATGGTTGGTTACTTTATTTTCCAGTTAAAACTAGTGTTGTGTTTATACTGACAGGTCGCACTCTTCACCGCTTCTGTAGGCTGAGTTTTTTCTGTTGTCTAGTCCTATTTTTTAAGTTAAGAGCACTCAGAAGATAAAAAAATCCACAGATACAGCATCATTTCTAGTTGTTTTATAGGATGCTGTGATGAAATCTAAATATGTTAGCTAAGTTATTTAAGCTGCTTCTCATTATTGTTTGTCTTTGTTGTTGTTTTGTAATAACAGAATACTATTCCCTCAAATATTTGTGCCCTTGAAAGTGTTGTGTATTTCAGGTGGCTGCAAATTCATGATGGCAGGCCACACAGTTTGACATGCCTTTTTTAAGGGGTTAATCAATGCTTCTGCCCAGCACTAGAGGCTTGGTAGTTTGGGCTAGTACATTTTGCAGAACTGTCTTTGAGTAATTAAGAAGAGGGACAGAAATTACTGTAAGCATGTTTTGGGTGGCTTGTATCCCAGCTCATCTCCTGTGGACGCAGAGCACTACTGGCAAGTCTTATTTCTCTCTATTAATTTGTTTGTGTGTAGCTCTGCTACTAGTACCAAAATCTGTCTTTGAAGCATCATAAAAACTGGAACCAAATTATTTAATTAGGCATTGTATTGTGTTGTTTTCTTGATATTTGTGCTATGGAAGTCTGGAGAGTTTGGAGTTTTTCCAAGGTTAATATCAGAAACTAACTTGTTAATTGTGTAACAAATTGTGTTCTTATAAACACGGAACAAAAGATTGTTGTCTAGACACTAACATAAAAGATTCTTGAAACTGCGGCACTGGATTGCATACACTGTAGACCTAATTTTGTGTCGTTCATAGAAGTTTGCTTTTTAGTTGTCTAAATCAAAGAGGCTCTTTCTATTGATGACCAGGACATTCCAGTAAACTTTGAACTTGTTCTGATGTGTTTAATGTTCAAGTGTTTTCACTTCAGAAGTCTATAAGTGTAAGAATTTGCCTCAGTTGGTCGGTTTGGCTGAAAATAGGAATTGCATAACGGCAAAATATGACAGAGCTATGTGGAAATATTCACAAGCATCAGGACTGTTCTTTTCAAGGATATGCAATTTCCAGCTGTTGATAAATTTCTGTGCTTCTTAATTCATAATTATTCAAGTGCTAGGAAATGGCAGATGAAGTGATAGGCTAAATGTATGGTGGGATGATTAATGACAGTGCTGTTTAAGGCACATGAGCATCAACTAGATCACATCTGATCTCCCAAGATGAACAGTTGCCCAAAGTATAAACAAAACTATGATTAGATCATTGCAAAAACTCTAGATTGCATACAGCTTTTAATTGAGAGACTTGCTTTTTGAGGCTTGCTTTTTAAAAATGCAAATATAAAAAGAATAGTTAGAATTTTTTTTTAGCTGTGCAATTCTAATTAAAAAGTATTTTTGCTCTGCAGCTAGACACTTGAAAGTGTTTACTTCTTCAGTAAGTGGCTTTCTTAAAAGCCAATCTCAATACCTACTGAATTGATGAATACTTTCAATTCATATGCAAGATTCAAAGGCTAAATGGGAAATACTGGGGGTGAACATTTATTGCTAATAATAGCTGTAGAAAATTGAACAAATTCATCTGTTTTGAATGCTTTTCTGAGTATTACTTGTAGAAGTTCAGAAGCTGGCATTAAGCTTAGTATCTACTTGATAGAGATCACATGTCAGAAACTGATAGTGTGTATAGTAAATGTTTCATTCTGTCAAAGCCAGTCAGTTTTTCCCTTTGTCTGAAGGCATTTTGGTATTGTTAGAGCTTTTGATCCAAATGTAAAATGACTTCTGTCTCTAAATTTAAGCTTGCAATGGACAGGCTTTTACAAGGCAATTGCTGTTATTTTGCCCAATTTTTAACTGCTGCTTTGGAAAACTCTGATTTTTGAACTGTTCTCATTCTAAATATGTCTTATATAAAACTGTGATCTCTGTAAAATGAGTAAGATTTTTGGCATGATAGGGTCTGATTCAGTTATAACAATGCCATAGCACTAAATGCGTTAATGCTAGTTGTAATACTATGGTTGTGTTTAAATTGTCTCTCTCTAGAAGTCCAGCAAGCAATCCTTGCTTCCATGAGACACTGGTAGGGTAGAACGGCAGAACAAAAAAATTGCATGTATATAATATATAAAAATGTATGTGAACCCATTCAGAGTCTCAGGAAGGAGAATGGTCTTGCTCATGGCACATTCAGAGCTTCAGGAAAGGGAACGGACTTGTTGATGACTTGGAGAGGGATCACATGTGTTTAGTGAAACAAACTCAGGTTAGTTGACTACATTTCTTCTTTTCACCAAGAACTTCGTAAGTACTCTCTGCTTTTAAAGTGTCAGGTAGTGAATGCGTAGCTACCTCAAAGAAAATGGTAGTTGTTGCTACTGAAAACTTGAAGATTGAATTCTTACTTTATTGAGACTATGTTTGGGAAGTTGCTTTCTCCCTATTAGGGGAAAACTAATTCCTTAGTAATTGTTAAATCAAAGCAAGAGCTCTTGTATCTTCATTGGATCATGTAAGAAACTATTTCTGTCACTCTGTTATCTTACAGGAGCTACTGTATTATATAAGAAAGAAACACCCCATATTTGTGTGTGATTTTGTTTCCATAAAATATAGTTCCCCCAGTTTTATAAGTTGTGCCACGAATCCCATCTAATATCTACTAGTAGTTATCTCTTTGTGTTTGCTGTTAGTAGTTATCTCTTTGTGTATGATTGTTACTTAGTTTCTGGCAATCATCCCTTTGCATTGGGCTTTTTCTTTATAATTGCAGTGATTATAGTTTGTACTGAAAAAGTAATCACATTGTTGTAATGTGTGGTGGTCAAAATTGTGTAAGAATTGAAGTCATGTCATTAAGGCATGAAGCAAGCTTTCATCAGGTAAGTTAATATATCTGCTTAAAAACAAAGCATAAAAGTTAGAAGTTATTAAAAATAATTAATATTTTCAGATTTATATGGTCAAACTGATAGTTTCATGTTCTAAGGCTCTTAGTTGATGTCCTTTTCTAATTTGAAGAGATTTTGTACTTTAGACTAATCTTTAAATAATTTAGGATTACATAATTCCATTTGACCGAATTATGTGAATTAATTCAAACTTAATTCCTAATTAGCTGACATTGTAATATGTAGAGATGCGTTGTACAGCTTGTATTCATCTTACTAACCTATGGATTATATTGTGTCAGATGGCATGGAGTCACTTTGGAATGAGGTGTTTATACAGCTGGAAGGTGACTCTTAAATACTGTGATCTTGGTACTCTCTTGTGAGCTCTGGCAAGGGTATTTTGTCTTGTCAATGGATCACTTCATATATAAATTTCCTATTTTTAAAGAATTTTATTGCTGTTAGTAATAGTAGAGAGGTTTGTGCACTGGTCATGGTACAATCTTTCCACAGTACCCACTGGTTTTGGCAAGGATGATGGGAAGAAGTGTTTTCCACTTGTAGAACTTCATTAAATATTAATATAAAACCTAAGTAGACCCATATGTATTTCAGTCAGCTACTGACTTGCTTGAGTTTCTTCTGCTGTTAAAGTGTCTGGATGTACAAAAAAGAATGGTGGTGTTCTGTGGTTTCTTACCAGTTAAGTAGTTACCAAGTCCCATTATAGTAGCCCAGACATCACATCCTGTTTCGTCCTTTGTGGTATTTGAGGTAGGGATTTTTTCTTTCTATATATATTTACAAATTTTAAAATTATTTTTTAAAAAACTGTTTACTAACTCTTCTGGACACAAGTCTGTGAGGACTTACCTATGTTAAAAACTTTCTAAATATATTCTAAAAACTGTCAACTAATGCCATCAGCTGTACTGAAAGCCCAAATTACCTCTTTCAGTACAGTGGCTTGGAAATTAGTCAAGATTAAAGGCCAGATTTAATGTTTTTTTTGGGCTGCTGTGTTTGAGCGTGCCAGTTCTTGTTGCTAGTATCGTGTAAGTAGGTGGTGTGGCTGCATCATGCCCATTGGTTTTCACTTACAGGAGCTCTATCCTGACAAACACATCTAGCCAAGTAAGTTGGATACCTTTCCACAGCTGGGTTTTGAGGGCAGCAGCAGTTGTTGTGAGTCTAGAATGTGGCTCACATGTCTTTGGACTCGGTAGTCACTTTACCACAGTGCTTTGTGCAGGAGCTGACAGGTGAGAAATTTTTGTAAGTGTTCTGCAGGGCATGGTGAAGGCGTAAGGATAAAGACTCTTTAATAACTCTCTAAATAACTATTTTTAATAACAGTGAGTTCACTGGAGCCCCTCTTTTCTCTTTGATACATTTTTTTGTTATAACAAAGTCCTATGTCTGTTGCTGTGACTGGCAAACAGGGACATATAGGAAACAAATTAACAAGTAATGACATTCCAAAAATAGAGCACACGCATTATTTATCAGAGGAACAGGAGACACGCTCTGAGTGTGTTCCACCTCTGACCATCCTTTAACTGAAAGTGTCCTGTCATTTTAATGTATGCAAAGTGAACAAGGCTCAAGTTAATTGTCATGTCTGAAAAATAGCCAAGGAGTGCATAGTGCTTACTAAACACTGCAGGGGAATTGGTAAATGAAACCTGACAAGGCCTGAAAAATTATAGTCTCCCTAAGACGGAACGTATAATATAAAAAGGATATGTGCCGAGTTAAGATTATTTAACATGTTGCAAGAAAGTGTGCTTCACTGGCTACCTGACTATAGATGGCACTTTTTAAAAAAAAATTTTTATTTTTAACTGACAGCCCTGAGTCAGTGAAGTCTCTGTCTGAGTCAGTTATTTATTATCTAGTAAACGACCTTTTTGGCTGAGGAGGTGGGGGAAAAAAAAAGAGTGGAGAATGATCAAATGCGTATGTTTTGGAATAGTATTTTATTAGTTATTGTACTGATGGAAGTGCTAGATTAGGATAATGATGTATCAGTATAATTAATATAATTTGCTGTTTGTTTCATAACGTAAGTATAGCTGCCTTAATCTTAAAAATTAAGTTAAGACTTTTTAGTACAAAATAGTTACAGTACACCAAAAGCTTTTTATTAACTCAGTGAACTTGAGTCTCATTATCTGTTTTGGTAGCTTGTTACGTTGTACTTTCAGATTCACAAAGCTGTAGTTAAGGTTCAGGAGCATTTTTTATCTGCTGCATTTTTCCCTTCCCCCAGGGGAGGTTTAAAAATACGTTGGTTTTATGTCCTGTAGTTTGAAGTGCGGTATATTGTATTTGATTTCTTTTTTAAACAGGCACATTAATTATCTTTGAAACATTTAAGGAGGATTACAGAGACAATCCTTTTTATGTCTTCTTTCAAAAAGCAACCATTGTGTTTACCATATCTGGCACATTTTACTATGAATATATATGTATATTTTTAACTTTAAAAACAGGGTAGCTTTTGCTCTCTGTCATATTGTTGTTGTCTGTGCCACAGGCAACAATATGGCTTGTGACTTAGCCATCTCATCCAAACTCTAATGGAATCTTTTTAGTCTTATGTGTTTTAAAAATTGGATCGAAAATGGGACCATATGTACATGTAGATTTGGTAGCCAGGCTATGTTGGATGCCTAGTTTCTGTATGGTGTAAGCTGAATATCGCTGCAGCTCATCCTGAAAGTGGGAAAGTCAGTCAAAGGTCACTATGTTGAGCTCATTGAGATCAAAACATGCCGAAAGATGTTTTTGTGTAAGCGCTCTTGTTTTTTGGTTGAGCACTTTTTAGACAGGAAATAGTATGCGCACGTGTTGAAAGGGGTACCGGTGTGGTGAGAGCTGATGGAGAAGCTGACCGCACAGCCCCAGATGCCAAGCTTTTTAGAAGAATACTGGCTCTGAGGCTGGCAATCACTTAGTGCATGACTGTGCTTTGATACAGGCATTCTAATAACCCAAACTAATTCATGTGAAACAGAACAGAAAATGATGTTTAAATAAAATATTTTTTTGTATTTAAAAAGTTAAGAAGTTGGCTGTTATCTGGTACTCAGCAGAGGAACCGTGTAGGTTTCAAGTAGTTGTAACAGTTGAATGGTCAACATTCAGTATGAAAGAGTTTGGGCTTTCATTAGCAGGAAAAGATCAAGTATTATGGAAAAAGAGGGACATGTTTTATTTTTTCGTTTAAATGTTGTAGATGATAACAATGGTAATGACTTATTAGATCATAGAATTTTAATATACTGTTTTATTTATAGTGGTGGTAATATAGTAGGTCTAATTTACTTTTGATATATGGCAAAATTTTACTGTAGTGTATTTGATGTTAACTTTTTGGTTTATTGGGTAGGGTTTTCATCCCTGCTTCAGGTTGTTTTAATTTCATCCTGGTCTGTAGAACAGAATTTTGAGTATCTGTCTAGGTTGCCCTGCCAGTTGATGGTGGTTCTTCTGCAGTGTTTGGCCAGACCAAATGAGTGCAAATGCCACTCTAGATGCTTTTCGAACATTTCAAGAGCCTTCAGATTGTTCAGAAGGTTATTTTTTTATTTACTTTACTGCAGTACTTCTTTGAGAAGTTGTATTCCATCTTCTGTTTAAACAGCTCAGATATTCATCCATGGAATGAATATTTACTTGAGAGGAATATAGAGGGAATATTCTAAAACTAATTTGTGTTCAGGTTTTTATGTCATCTTCAACTTAATACATTTTCAGGTTTCTTCTCTTCCCCTTGCATTTCCAGTCATACAGAATCCTTTTGATACTTGTGGGTCTTGAATCTCCCAGTGATTTTGTGCTGTTCACTTCTCCTGCATGGATCAGCTTCTCAGTGAGACTTTTGTTTGTGATTCTGTTTGTGCACAGGTGTATTCAGCAGTTTATGAAGCTGTTGTAGAAATTTGAGGAAAAACCCTTAATCAAACAGAACAGTGAATGTAATTTATGCTACTTTTTTGTTTCATAAATTCTGTCCAGTGGAGACATCAGAAAATAACCCTTGTGGGGTAGAAGACCGTCCCCGTGAACCTAGATAGCAAGCTACCACTGAGTGTAGTATGGGTCTGGTTTAGCATTTTTACAGAAATTAACAACTGAAAATTCAATTTTCCATGATGTGCAACTGTTTCTGATACTGCATCTTAAGATTTCATAGATTTTTCTTCTTTTTTTGTATGCTTTTGTTCTGGTTTCTATGATTAGCAGAGGTTGATTTTAGCATAAAATGGTGTTATAGAAGTCTTTAATTAGAGACAATTTACTCTTGATGCTTACTCTTACATGACCACATTGTCAATCAACCTTCTAATTGGTAATTCTAGTTCATATAGATAAAGCTACAATCAGTATTGTCAAAGGGATAGTTAAAACAGCAGATAAATGCATATGCAACCAGTTGATATGAAGCTTCAGTTTAATTTCTTAAGAAATGAGCTACTTGAATCAAACTCCTTTGCCTGCCTGCTAGTGATTACCTATTAAGTAGTCTGGGTAGAAGTATCAATTTTGAAACTCTTGATTTTGGATAGGGCTATGGTGTGTGCTTACATGTGAATGTCTCATAAATATTTCCCGAGAGCAATTTATTTTTCTAATTAGCTTGAACAGTCTTTGCTTTATGTAGCGCTTTAAGCAGTTTTCAGTAAATCAATTCAATCACACAGCTGTTGTTTAAAACTTTTCCTAAGTTACTGTAATTCTCTATAGAGACCCAGAATCTCACTAATTAGTACACTTAATCATACCTTGTATAAATCACATGATAATATGGATTAATCATTCCTAGAATTTCATAGAAAAACAAAGTAACAGAAACCTGAGTGTTCATAGCTCTGAAAACAGTTTGCTATTCTCATGTAATAGTTATGTACCAAGCAACGTGTACAGGCTGACATAGAGTGGCTACGCACTTAATTTTCACTTGCCAGTCATAACTTCATGAAATAATTAATTTGGAGCTGCATTAAGATTTAAAAGTTACTAAGATCAAACGTCTAGACAGTTTCATTATTTCTTCCAAAGTAAAAAAACCCCTACATTTAAAATAAATATATTTAGTTTTTATATGAAAGGAAGTCTAGCTTACTGGGTGGTATTTGTGATGTTAAGATTCAGACTTTTGAGCTGTTTAGCATATAGCAGAGATGACAATTAGTTACAGTTATTATAAGTGAGTTTTAAACTCGGTTGACATTAAAATATCTCAATATTGAGCATTTACTTTTTTGTAATGTTATTAATATTAGATAAAAAATTGAAAAGCAAGCACTTTTTCTATAATGTACAGCCTTTGTTTTTCAGGATGTGACTTAAAATGACTTCTGATTCTGAAGGTCCTCTGAAAAATATGCTGTGCTTGAATGTTTGCTAAGGACAAGTAAGTGACTGATTTCATATCTGGACTACAGGTACCTGAATAGTTATTCCGTTATAATTTTTAAAGCTACAATTTACAAACTATACATGTAAGTGTATAAGAAGCGTGTTCTTAAAAATAAGAAAAGGGGGGAGGGAAGAAAGAAGAAAAAAGAAAAGGAAAGGAAAGGAAAGGAAAGGAAAGGAAAGGAAAGGAAAAGAAAAGAAAAGAAAAGAAAAGAAAAGAAAAGAAAAGAAAAGAAAAGAAAAGAAAAGAAAAGAAAAGAAAAGAAAAGAAAAGAAAAGAAAAGAAAAGAAAAGAAAAGAGCCCCTTACTTTACTACTGCCAGAAAGGCGTTTTCTAAGTTTGTTTGCTTGTGGATTCCTATCTGTATAAATGGGAACATCAGTTGTTTCTGCAGTCAGTCTTATAACAAAAGAATCTTTGCATAGTTTCAAGAATATTTTGAATCAGAAGTTTCACTGGAAGGCTATCATACTTTTTATATGTGTGTATTTGAGGGAAATACAAGTTTGAAATAACAAAGCTTCATGAAGAACAGAGTTGCTGAATGGCATGTCCTCTAGTTCTATTTATATCAAATACAATTTAAATATTTGGGGCTTCTCTTAGTGTAAACCAGTTAATTATGTTTTGCCTCTTAAAAAACCTGTGAATTTTATATGTTGGTTTTTGGAAAGGAGGATTGTATTTAATATTTTAACATTATATACAATTTAAAAAAATCCAGACCATCTTCATGATTCATTGAAAAGGATTGGTTTGATTTAATTCTTCTAAATGGCTTATTTTGGGGAATGATAAGAGCAAATTTATGCTTTTCCCCTAGTGAATTTTTCAAACAAAAAAATCAGCTCAGACAGAAGAACTTACAAGCATGCAAGATACCATGAGTACATATATTTAATATTAGAAAAAGTTGATGGTTTCATGGGACCAAAGAAGTGTTAAAATTGTTTTTATGCAAATAATATGATTTGTTAAATAGTTTGGATATGTTTTAAATTAATATTGTATGGTTGTGCTTTGTGGGTTTTGCTTGTTTGTGTGTGTGTGGTCAACTATTTCAGCTAAACAAATAAAAAAACTGAATCTGAAGCATCTGATTGTTTATATTTTTGGGCCCCTGTTAGGACAAAACCTTCCCAGTTGCCATGTCCTATTTGGTGAATAGGTCTTTCATCTATAACTGCTGAGAACATGGGCTTGAGGGAATAATGCTTGAGTTGGAGAAGGAAAACAGTGCACTGAAAGACAAACTAGCAGAAAGTGATCTAATGAATGTTAAGTTAGCAGCTTTCCAATTTGTGTGAGGGTGAGGTGAGTAAGACCAGGGAAGAAACTATTGTATCAACCTGAAAACTTTCTGCTTACTGTGCTTTGTACTTCTCAATGTCCTTTTGACTTGAATGCTCTCTAGGAAGTAGCTTTAGGAACTTTCCTGATTTCAAACATACTGTATTGTTGATATGTGCATCCTTATCTTGGTAGTCTGGGACAGAATTTTAGAAGAATTTTATTTATTTATTTATTTATTTATTTATTTATTTATTTATTTATTTTAGCCTGTCAAAATATCGGGATTCTGCCAGGTTGAAAAATGCTAGTCCTAAATGCTGATGATATCTTTAAATTCTATGTTTTTGTTTGGAAGGCTGTATGTATGTTGTTGCAATGGATGGATTAATAATTACTAGAACTTGTTTCACCTGCAAAAAACAGTACCTTTTTAACAATCCATCTATGGTTTTCACTGAGAAATTAACAGACCTGATGTGAAAAATATACAGTACATTGCAAAGGACGTTGACACGTGCACCTTATTAATAAGGGCAAATGTTTTTTCAATGCACTTGATGAGCGAAAAGGTCTTTATTTTTTGTTTTCTTGTTTCCCCTTCTTGATAGGTGAGAAAAATTTTGGAAAATTCAGGATTACATCTGAAAAGATAAATCAAAATGTAGTGCAGAAGCTAGTATTTGGTATTTGCAAATAATCATGAAAGTTTTGAACGTTTTCTCCAAATATTGCTGCCTTTGGTTCCACTCCACTGGTGGAATATCAGTATATAGGTGTTTATTACTGCTACAACCAATGGAATTGAACAATGCCTTACTTTGAAGACTTTGAACCATCTCTTATGTTGTCTTGTTTTTTTTTCAAATTTACTTTAAGTATAAACTTTGGAGGGCTCTGGACATATTTGCTTCCATTCAACTTCAACATTCTCTGTTCATACAAATGTATACCTTTCTAAATTATTTGGCAAGAGCTAGGGCTTTGTTTTTCCAAATAATTTTTGGAAAATAATATTGAACAGAGCAAAGTGTGGCTCGTGTCATCTGTTTTCAATAGCTAAATGGATCAGAGTTTTAACATTAGAAAGCTGTGTTTTGGAGCTGTCTTGAAATAATGATTAACTTCAGGAAAATTTGCCAAACCCCCCAAAATAGATTTTTTTCTTGGAAAAACTTTTTAGCCCATTAGAAATTATAGGTTCGTATTCAATGAACAAATATAACACTTGGTACTTTTTAACTGGTGATTTCTTTCATTATTAACTCACTGAATAATGGCTTCTTTTGCTAATATTTCCTGTGGCAGGGAAATTAGTTTGACTGTTAACAATTTGTACTGTAAATCCATCTGTATTGGGAAGCAGCTTCTGTAATTTCCTTAGCTAAGCGGTTACAGAGTTGTTCTAGGCATTACATGCCTTCCCAGCTTGTAATGATACTCTTAGGGAAAGGAAAATGCACGTGCAGGAACTCTTCAGCTTCAGGCCTGAGTAAACTACCACAAGTTACTTGGGTGTAATAGTAAGGAAACAGCCTACACAAGCCACCTAATTTTTCCTTCCTTCTCGGTGCTTCTATATTTAAGCACTGAATGGTTTTCTTAAATAGAAACAAGGGTTGTATTCTCTGACATGTATCAGTTTTCTGAGACAAAATGTTTTTGGTTTTCTATTTAATCATACTGTGAGCTATCTGTCAGTATAGGTAGATGTTAAACCAGAAAAAAACACTTCCATTCTAAATCATTTAATGCAACCCTGTTACCTGCAAAATTGTGTTTTGGTGAAATCTCTGTCCTAGGTCAAATTTTCAACTATTTGATGTATCTTTTCTCTTAAATAGAATTTACGCTTGGCTTTTGGCATACTTGCTGTGCCCACACCCTTCCTGAGCTATCCTTAAGTCTTATGTTTTAAGCTCTTCCTTTCTTTTTCCGCAGTAGCTCTTAACCCTGCAGCTCTATGCGCTGCCTGTGCATACAGTTACAGGGGGGAAGCAGCAACCCTGGAGTGTGTGCCTGTGTCACCTACAGAATGACTCTCAGGATTCCGCCTTAGCTGCGAGATCTGTAGGCATGAGACCTCGTGAGTCATATGTTCTGTTGAGACTCAGCATCAGATAATCAGCTGCTTTTTGCATGATCATAGCCTGTTTATATAATCTGTTTTTGAAACTGCTTACTTGTTCAGATGAGTAGTTTTTCATTCGGCTGCTTATTGAAGAAACTGTCCCCGCAGTTGTTCAGTACTATACTGTCATCTAGTGGCGTAACGTTTTCTTGAACGTCACATAAGGTCGGCCACTACAAATGTATTTGAGAGGTTTTTTTCCCTGGAGGAATATGTGACTGAATAAAAGCCTTCTGTCTCGCTCTTCCATCTCTCCATGTATTGGGGTTTGCCTTGTTCAGCCTGGTTTTGTATCAAATACATAGATGTAAACCCAACTTCTTATCTGTGCAGTCCCTGACCACAGTTATGGACTTAGGCATCTTTTATAATTGTTTATTTCAAATTCAGGATTATGTTTTACTGTTGTTTTTAATTTTATTGTGATGTACAAAGTATATTATCCTTCCTCTCATAATTCCTATCAATTGGGATGAGGATTGATTATGAATACAATTTTATGTTAAGCATTGTAACGTTTGCTTAGCTGCAAAGAGAACTTGTGCTTTAAAGAGATGTCATTTTACTTCTGAGCTTTGTACATGTGCCAGAGTGATCCAGTATCAGCTCCCCAGTGCAGCCAGCAGTCCTCTGTCCTGTCTAGCTTTCAAAGGTTTATACTGATCTAAGAATGTCCTTTTAAATTCTCCACCTGTAGCTAACATCCTGCAATAACAGTATTAGCTATTGCAAGCAACCCCCGTGCTGCTTCATGCAAATATGTCCTTGTGTGTCTTTGCCCTTTCAGTTTAGATTTTAGAAAGATCTAAAGCACTACTATTTCTTTTTTTTTTTCCCCACAAAAGGCCAGTAAGCAAAAAACCCAATCAGTCAAGGTTAGTACATCAGAAGTAATACACACGCTTCTTTTTTCTTTAGATGTCTTGTTCCGGAATCACTTAGTTGACAAGGTGCCTTTCTAAGGGGTTGGTTTTCTTTGCTGCAAGGCTACGCTGCTGAGTTATGTTTAACTAACTTCTTGTTCACCAGGGTGACCTGATCCTGTTCTGCAGAGCTGCTTCAAGTCACTTGGCTACCAGCCTCTGATACTTTAACATACGCTTCCTTTAGATGAAAGTGTGTCTGTCAGTTGCTTGTCCTTGTGATATGTGATCACAGACTCCTAGTGATTTGGTCATCCTAAGCCTTTTTTTTTTTTTTAATAACTCTAGTAATGGTGGGTTTGGCTTGTGGAGATCCTTAAAGAATTTTTTTTTTTCCTGAAAGATTTATTAGTGCCTGGGTTATACATTATGGAAAAGTTTCTCTCCAACTAACAAGTATAACTGTCTTACCTAAATATTTAAGACCATTTACTGTTGTTGCTGTGTGGGGTAAAGAAATGCAGTCTGAACTAAATTAAATTTACATCAAATTTGGAAATTTTTGTAAAAAGGATAAAAAAAATGCTAAACTTCTAACTGCCCAGATGTGTCATCTTGTAATTGTGGTACAAAAAAAGACAAATAAAAATTATTAGATTATTTTACAGTTCTGATTATGTTCTGCCAGGCTTATTTAACATAACTAGGCTTTAACAAAAGCAACCTATTATTTTATTGGATTATGGCCCAATCTTTGCTGCAGAAGCAATAGAGTTGAAAGAGTTCTGATGTCTTTGCTTGCCTTGTCCTCAAAGTTTTAGAAAACTGTGTTCATTTTAGAAGGTTTAGCAAGAGATATGAAGTTAAGACTATAGTAACCTGTTGAGCTAGAGGTGGTAACAGTAACCTGTTGGCTTTATACCAAGCCAAGTGTGAAACTCTCAATTAAGCCCACTGATTTACTCCTAAGGATGACAATTATTTGCGGCTCCAGTGGTTAGATCACATGAAGAGAAAAAAAGGGCATACAGAAAACAATATTTTATTCAACATTTCTGTATTTTCAGCATTCTGGCCACCCATCCTTCATTGCCTTAGAATATCACTTGCCTTTTTCTTAAATGATAGCTAACTTTATCCTTAGTATTTAACTATGTTTCGGCATAACATATTAATTTACCACTTTATTTTCAAGTTATCTAAACATACATTGAAACACTGATAATCTTTTTATTTTCGGACAAATTGGAGCTATACAGTGGTCCCAGTACTATAGTGCAAAATTGTAATCATCTCTGAATCAAGTTAAATGCATTTTTTAGATTTATTTTTGTTTACATTGATATAGAGCTTTGTAAACCTGTGCTTTGGCAGGATACAAAACGGATTTTAAAAAAATGGCAACCAAATATTGTTTTTTAATAATGGTATATGGATTTCCAGTAAAAATACTGACTCATAGATCTTATACAAATAAATAACTTATCTGGATAAGTTCTCTGCATTTTTAATTATTAATTTGAGATGTTCGTTCACAATTCTTATTTTATTGCTTTTAGTTGCTGATGCATGGTCAAGATGAGTGGATTAGGAGAAAACTCCTTGGATACCTTGACCAACGAGTCAAGGAAGCGCAAGCCATTGCCCTGTGATACACCAGGTGCAAGGTAGGTTTATGTAGACTTCTCTCTGGTTTTGTGTTACGAGTTTTTAAAAATATTTTTCAAGTTTTCATTGCAATTTAGAGTAAGTTCTAACTAATCATTTTGTTGAGAAATTCTCTAGTCCAGCTTCTGTTGTGAAGATACAGAACTTTACTATTATGGGTAGATATGCCAAAGCTGATGAACTGTGTTCTGTAGTTAAGACTCTTGCGGAAATCTTAACAGAGTGAACATGTAAGGAATCACTGTTTGAAGCTGTGATTGCAAGGCAAAAGAAGAAAAACAACTTGTTTCACAGAAATTTCAAAGGCAGCATCTTATACCTGGTAATTGATTTGGCAGACCTCATTTCAAGGTGGTCATGGTCAGCACAGAATACTGCAATAGTTTGAGCATTTATTTTGGCGTCTGTTTCTCCAGATTAGTTCTTTGCAAGCTCATCTCAAATTTTGACGTTCCATGCTGTCTTCCTGCCCCTCACACAACTCTGTCAGAGATCGTTATCTGAGGGAATCAGTTTTCTGTCCCCTCCAACTTCATTGCTTTCCACCACGTGTTAAGGGTTCTGTGTTATCCTTTCCTGTTCTTGTTCCCACAGAGTGTACTAGCCTTTGTTAAATTTGTCTTCAGTTTCACCAAAATACCAGGCATCATGTGTGCTCACATTTCTCCCTTTTATATATATCCCCACTATCCCATGCTAATTACCTCCATCATGCAACAGATTGTGTATGAGATCCTCAGATTCTCCCACTGTATCCCATATCTCTTTGTGAGTGTCCTCCATTCCAATTTCTCTTTCCTTTTTTCCAGTGTCTGTCCATTCAGGAATTCTGTTTTTCAGTTTGTCACCCTTCATTAGCTTTCTTTATCTTTCAAGCCCCTGCTTTGTCATGTATTTGTTCTCTCCAGTATTGGTCCATGCATACTTTCCTAACTCTTGCACTTGGTTTCTTCTCAAAGAATATTCATTCTTTTGATTCCCTCATTGTGCCCATCCTTGCCCTTTCCCTTTCTCCCGAGTCCTTCTTTTCCTACTCTTGGCATATTCTGTGTATGACACTGTTCTCTGTGTTGATTTAGGCTATAGACAGTGTCTTTACTCAGCACATTTATCTATGCCTGAAAAGGAATTTCAGAGAGAGTCTTTATCCAGCAACATTAGGTTGTCTGGGATTCTGATTTTCTTGGATGTTGAGATGGCGTTTTTGTCCAGATGCCTAGAAATTTCTCTGAGGTACCACCTTCTGTAGTCACCTTGTTACAAGCAAACCAAAGGGATTTCATAAAATGTTAGAATTCTATTTCATTTGTCTAATAAATTATAAACAAATCTAAAGTAACTTTTAAGGTTAAAATACACTTTCTGTATGAGTGTTACAGTTTTATAGTTTTAATATTAATATATTTTTGCTAGTTTCATTAAATTTAACGATAATCACAAAGGATGAGTAACTTTCTCATATCCTCTTAAGATAAATTTGTACTTAAAATTCTTAAAAAAACCCACCCCAAACCAAACAACAGTGTAACAAAACACACCCACACCCCCTTCAGATTTATGTTTGCTGGAATAACTACTACCTAGGTTTAATAGGTGGGTGTTACATGAAGTACATTAAAGCTCACAGAGTGAGCCCAGCTTTTGTGTATGATGGTATGTAAGTATATGAAATGATGTTTTTGGTTCCTAGTCTGACCTGCAGTGGTGAGAAGCGTCGGCGTGAGCAGGAAAGCAAATACATTGAAGAACTGGCTGAACTGATATCTGCTAATCTGAGTGACATTGACAATTTCAATGTCAAACCAGACAAATGCGCTATTTTAAAAGAAACTGTGAGACAGATTCGACAGATAAAAGAGCAAGGTACAGTTCTCTGCTAAGCCAAAATAAATAATTTCATTTTCTTGTGATTCCTTTTCCAAAGCAGTAGTTACTTGGGAAACTGAGTAGTGTTTTTCACAATAGCATGTCACTGAGGAACTCTTCAGACTTTGACTGGAACCAAACCTTTAATATGCCTTAAATAATTTTCTGTTTAAAAGTAAGCAACTGTTCACCATCACTTTCTTTACTGGGAATCAGGGCTTTAAAATTTTGCATGGCCTTTCTTATCAGTTTCCTGAAAACACTGGGGAAGCTTGAGGCAGTTCACCGAGAAACTAAAAACAGATAATATTGTACCATCAGCTGGTACAATATACCAAATACCAACTGGTATGAAGAATACATACTGTTGTCTTTCACTTCAAGGGACTTCACGCTTAAAGGGACTTTAATGCTTTGAAATTAATTTCTTAAAAAATAACCTAGTTTCTTATGGGGCACACTTCCATTCATATATATTAATTTTTGTTGCTATTTTTCCTCTTATGTTTCTATGGACTTTGCTTTCTTTTCTTGGGCTGTTTAAGACATGCTTCCAATATATTTAAAATGCATTTAGCTTGAGATCAAATAATTAAATAGTGCAGTTGACTGTACTCAGGATATAGTTAAGTCAACAAAGGAGAAAATAGCAAGTCATCAAGTTTTGGTAATTTTTGTCTGCTAGTGTAAGCTTAAGTGGTATAGTAATAGATTTTATTTTTTTTTTAACAGACAAGTATATGCAAAAGCTGTTTTTTGAAATGTATAGTGAGGGGTATATATATAATTCCTTTTTAAACCCCTCCCTCCTTCCCCCCACCCATCCCCAAATGACCATATTCTGCCAAGTGTATATATTTCTCTTGGGCAGTAAAGTATTAAAAAAATCAAACAAGCTATGGTGTGTATTTTACCTGTCTTGGTAAATTGCCAATCTTTTGAAAAAAATGTTGAAAGAGGTCTAAAAAAAATCATCTTAACGTCTGTTTTTAAGGTTTTTCTAGTGTAATCTAGTGTATTCTAATGTAATAATTCTGTTTCTTTATGGAGTTGAGTATGTGATAACCTTGGGATGTTGTGCTCCTCTTGTGGTCTGCTTAGCCAGCCAGCGAGTTCTACAGAACAAAGTTTACAGTTTGTTTTCTGTAATTCTGCTTCCCTGGTGTGGATTCCCATTCCATCTTCCCCTGCAATCAATTTATTTAGGATATATTTATTTCGGATATTTTGATTTTTAAAATATGATTTTATCATATACACACATATGCACACCTATATTAACATGAACCAAAGCATTTTTGTGGAACAATGGTGACGGCGTCTGAAAACTGTGACCAATGACGATGAGATGATCAAAATAAAACCAGAAGGAAGAGATATGTATAATGAGTGTGTTTAATGGCCATTGAAAGATTCAGCAGGGATTCATCAGACAGATGATCCCAAAAGCAGCAGCAGAAATACTGATCACAAAGCAAGCTGATCCAACTTTTAACTGTCACATTAATTCATGTAAGCAACGGGTTTGGCATTATGTAGCCATGACATTTTTTCTGGTCTTAAGCCACTGACAATATATGAGACTTCTTCTCTTACTCGTGCTTTTTTGTGCTTCCAAGAATCTGGCTCGCAATATTAAAATGTGGTCTTCATGTGAAATGTTGCTTTACTGAAATGTATCTTTTGGGTTTCAGGAAAAGCAGTTTCTAATGATGATGATGTTCAGAAAGCTGATGTATCTTCTACGGGTCAAGGAGTTATTGATAAGGATTCATTGGGACCTCTTTTATTACAGGCAAGTGTAAATCCCTACAGAAATCCATATTAAGGCAGGTGAAAATATTACAATAAGACCTGCAATCCTACAGTAATAAATAGCATGCAAGAACTATACAGAACTATGTTTGAAAGGGACAGGAATAAAATCTATGGTGTTTTCTTAATTTTGCGGACATTCTCTGTAGAAGGAAATAGAAGAATAGCATTTGGCTTTCTCTCATGTTCTTGTGCTTTACTTTCTCCAGCAGTTACTACTAAAGCAGTGCTTAGTAATATGAGGGATATTTTGCTTTTTTTAGAGGATAGGCATTAAAATAAATGGATGAGGTTTTGCAAAGACGGGAGGTTTGTGATGTGTTTTGAGGTTTGTATTTCTAAATTGTGAAGCATTTTAAACAAATGTTGCCATCAAGTAAAATAACTTAAGAATAATTGTAAAAAAGGTGCATAGCAGATACTTTTTCTTTATACCTAAAAAACCAATCCCATATTTACAAGTCCATTAAAAAGCACTTTTGAAACTTAACTGTTTTACATAGATATTGATTCTTTTTGTCTTTCAGTTAAGAAAATACAGTATTTTAAGATATGAATAGACCCTCTTGTCTTATCTCATCACTTGTGGGTGGAAATGCCTTCATGTTCATGTCTTATTACTTGTTTCTACTGAATCTCTTCTTATTTCAATTTGCCAGCTATTGAAATAATGTTACAAATTCATTATCTTGTGTTCAGATAAAGCAAGAATAAAACAAGAAGGCTGGTTATCACTGTGAAAGAGCTCAATGGAATAACAAATGAGCAGATTAATTTTTAATATTGAAATCATTCCTTACCAGACACAGTCTTCCTCAGAGAAGAATTTAAAACTTCAGCTCTACCCTTGACGCATGTAATGCATGCATTGTAACTTGGCATTTATCACCCACATAGTTTTTAACTAAATTATGTTCAGAATTAGGCAGCGTGTCTTATATGATATGTTGTCATGTTAATATTTAGGCATTGGACGGTTTCCTGTTTGTTGTAAATCGAGATGGGAACATAGTATTTGTGTCAGAAAATGTCACACAGTATCTGCAATATAAACAAGAAGATTTGGTTAATACAAGTGTCTATGGTATCTTGCATGAAGAGGACCGGAAGGACTTTCTTAAAAACTTACCTAAATCTTCAGGTAATAAAAGCTCGCTTACTACACTGTTACTAGGCTATTTGCAAATGATCAGAGAAGAAAAAAAACAATGTGTAATAGATAACCTTTCAAAACAAATTACTTATACAAAGAATGTTTGACCATAGAAGTATGTTAATCTTGAAAAATATTACTGTGTTCTTACTAAAGCACACCACCAGAAATAAATGTGCTGGAAATTCACACTGTGCTTTAGCCTTTGCAATTTTTTTACCTGTAACTTAAACCAAGGATACTAAAGGAACAGGTTGCCTACAGCCGCAAGACTAGCTGAGGGAGCTTATTTTTTTAAATATGTGAATGACTTTTCAGCTCTCCTTCAAGTAACTGAAAGTGTCACGTAAGGGAAAGAGTTTTTTTTTATTTGGTTCTCAATACTATTATACCCAAGGTATAAAACTGATGGTATATTGAGAAAGCATCTTAATATATTCTTTAATCTCTATAATCTAGGAACAAGGTATCTAAATTAAGAAAAATCTGTTATAAATTGATTTCATCTGTCAGTCTTTATAAATTCTTACTGTGTTCTTTTAAGTTAATGGAGTTGCTTGGACCAGTGAGGCACCTAGACAGAAGAGTCATACATTCAATTGCCGGATGATGGTGAAAACCTCTCATGATCTTTTGGAAGATGTAGGCAGCCACCAGGATACACGTCAAAGATATGAAACAATGCAGTGCTTTGCTTTATCTCAGCCAAGAGCTATGATGGAAGAGGGGGAAGGTAGGAAATTTTGTGGAATTAGTGTGCACAGAAGAAATCTCTGAGTAAAACTTTTTGGTATTTGGTATGTGTTATGAAATCTGTAGCTTCTGCAATCCTTTTTAAAGTAAATAGGAACAGAATGCAAAAAACTTAAATTCTCATTGTTTATACTTCCATTTTAACAATGAATGACGCTTCAGCTATTTTATTAGATGCTTTAATAGAACAAAGCAGGAGAGAAATTAAAGAAGAAACGTTATTTTTTAAATACAGATTTGCAGTCCTGTATGATCTGTGTGGCACGTCGTATCACAACTGCAGAAAGGGTATTTCCAACAAATCCAGAGAGCTTTATTACAAGACATGATCTTTCAGGTAAGAAATGTACCCAAGATGAAGGTATGAAGGGGTCTTTTTTATCCCTGAGCTCTTGTTTTAAATAAATCAGCTATGTAAATAAATCATGTATCTGTAGTGACTAGCAGAATTCATACTGAGAATTCCCAGCTGGTTTTTGCAATGTACCTCTGTTGGCAGCGGGGTATAATAACAACTGTGGGCCGCGTTTTCTGTCTCTATGCTAGTATGCTATTGTTTGGCAGCTTGGTATAAAGTATTACTTGTGTTTTAATTTGGCAACATTTCAAGTGGTTGTCATTGTGCTTTCCTTTACACGTAAGAAATATTTTATATCCTAACTGAAGCTAGAATGCTTGTATTTTTCTACAGTACTTGAGCTAATGTTTAAAGTTTAATGTTTTATGCTGTTTAAATTGAAATACTTGTATAATGATGGGGCTTTTTCAGATGCCAGTTAGTGTTCATGATGATCATTTGCGGATGTAGTTGGCCAGTATTTTTGAAAATTTTACTGTGTATACATCCTTTGGGTACCTGTAACCAGAGAATAAAGTCACTGTTTTCTAAAGCTCTGTCATTAACCTGTGGGTGCTTAACTTCCTCTTATTCAGTTATCTCAATCCCTTTGGATATTGATGTCTTAACAAGCAGCATCATATTCTCACATGGCTGATAATTCATAAATACAACTTCTGCATACTCAAAATTTTGTGTTAGGCTGATGAACAAGTAAAATGGTGATATGGGAGCCTTCTGAAATGTACTATATTTATACAAAAGGATTGGCATAGTCATAAAGAGTTTAACTTGTGTATTTTTTTTCCTGTTACAGGAAAACTTGTCAACATTGATACAAACTCATTACGGTCTTCCATGAGACCTGGCTTTGAAGATATAATTCGACGGTGTATTCAGAGGTTCTTGTGCCATAATGATGGACAGTCATGGTCAAACAAACGCCACTATCATGAAGGTAAAAATCTGTTGGCAGTCTTGGTTGTACTGCTTCTCCTAGAGGCTGCATTTTTTTCTGAAACACAAAAATGCGAAGTTCTGCCTGTGTTCATTTTTTTCGTATTTTTTGTTAGCGTTAATTGCTGTGACTCATATTTACAAGCTGAAGGAGGATGACCTCTCGAGAAACAGGAATTCTATGGAAGTTACTTGTTTTTTCTAATGTGTTTCTTTTGACAGTTTCAATGGAAAATATCAGGTACACGATCTGGGAGCCTGAAGTAATGTGTTTTTCCACAGGTGGATATAGCAATGACAATGACAGTAATAACATGTAATCCTTAAGTATCATTAGCGTGTTACCTTTATTTAACATTAGTTTGACTTTCTTGTTATTTTAATTCATCCTTTCTTCTGTTAATGGATAGCTTACTAAAAGTGGTAACAGTTGTGTTGATGCCTTTTTCTTATTCAAGACACAAGGGTTCAAAATATTTTTCAGTGTTCCAGTGTTATGTATTTTGTAATGCTAATTTGCTAGCTGTGATACCTGAAGTGAAGTACAGCCATTGTCTTCAGTAAGAAAGATGACACTTTCTAAGTTTCCTAAACTCTAGTCTTTTTGAAGGTTTCACAAAGTAATTCAAGCAGAGGGGATACTATATAAAGAGAAACTCATACTGGCAGAAAATGGAGTTTCCGTTCCATTGGAAGTTCTTCTACTTAACCGATTAAATGAATCCTAAATTAACAAGAAATTTGGAGCTCAGATTAAAAGCCATGGTTTCCACAATTTTTTTTATTGAAATAAAACTTCTAAACTTAAAAATACTTCATCTGAAGGCTTCCAAGTCTCACTTCTGTGCCGGATTAATTACCTGTATTTTTTAGTGCACTTAATATTTAAGTGTTGATTAGTCCTTCTCCCCAAGGAGAAGCCATGGAAACCTATTAACCAAGACTTGGAAGTCTGTTAACAAATGTAGAATTTTGTCAGCTGTGCATGGTGATCCCAAAATACTGCAGCATCAAAATAATCTTGTTTGCTTTTATCTTTCCTCTACTTAATTTAGGAGAAAATGTAGAATACTTCCTTTTTCCGGGTATCTGTCTTGGGTGTGTCTTTTTTTTTTTTTAATCTTCAGCAAATGACAGTGTGTTAAAAATCTGTAGAGTGCATATTAGTAATTCTTGAGTTTTTAAAAATGAACTATATTTGTGTATCTCCTTTACAGCTTATACACAAGGTCATGCTGAAACACCATTGTACCGGTTTTCTTTAGCGGATGGTACTATAGTGACAGCGCAAACAAAGAGTAAACTGTTTCGAAATCCTGTAACTAATGACCGTCATGGATTTGTCTCTACCCACTTTCTTCAAAGGTGAAATCACTGGTATCTGTTCGTCATTTAAGTGTCATAGCTTTTAAAAATATATCTGACCTTGAAGATACTTGAAAAAAAGTATACAAAGATATTTTATCTGATTAAAACTCAAACAGAGGGGGAATAACTTGGGAAGCAGAGTTGCATAGCATTCAAATAAGTGTGTTAACCTAACACTGACACTCCCAACTTAACTGTGTGGCAGAAAGCCAGTCCCAGTCAGAAGAGAGGTTTTTCCTCAGTACCTGCATGGAGCCTGTATTATGTATTCATTATTCTTTTGGGTTAACATTTATAATGATGAAACACTGAAAATAGAAATGCTCAGTTACATGCTTTATCTTATTCTTTTTAATTGCAGACCAATTAAAAAGACAACAAAATCCCCTCAGGTGCATCATTGATGACTCAAAGTTAAATGTACCTTAAATAGCACTTCCTGGGACCTGTTCTTGTTGATTGCAAGAATAATTGAAATGCTACTCTGGAGGGAATCTGTCTGCTTCTGGCATTAAAGTGCCTCCAGATGCTGAAAAATGAGTAGCTGAGATTGTGCCAGGGCATCATTAGTGTGCACAGTAGAATAGTGTCATGCATTGACTCAGGAAGGGAGTAAAAGGAGGAAGATGTTTAAACTGATAAATCTGACTAATGGCTGTTGATGAAAGCCTTTTGAAGGCGTGATACTGTATGAACTCCAATCACATAAAGGACCAAGCAGTCCTGTGATGGATAAATGAGTGGCATGGCTTAGTTCTGGTTTTGTGGAACCTTGAATTCTCACTGCTCTTTTTGAAAAAATATTTGGCAAATTATTTAATAATATTATTCTGTCTTTGTAGCACTTGATTCCAAATAAGGTTTTAACTTGCTTTCTTGGGGTTTCTGGGGATGTTGTTGAACTTACAGAGAACAAAATGGATATCGGCCAAATCCTAATTCAGTTGGGCAGAACATCAGAACACCTGTGGCTGGAAACACAAATTCTGTTGGTGGTCTTATGAACATGTCCCCTGGTCAAGGCATGCCAATGCAGAACAGAAACTATGGTATAGGAGATCCCAATGCAGTGGGACAGCTCAGCACCACTCGCTATGGAGGCCCCGGTAATATGGGGCAAGTGAACTCTGGACCGGGAATGCAATCTTCTGCTTATCAGAACAACAGTTATGGGTTAAATATAAGTAGCCCACCACATGGTAGTCCTGGTTTAACTTCCAACCAACAGAATCTAATGATATCTCCTAGGAATCGAGGGAGTCCAAAAATGAGTTCACACCAGTTTTCTCCAGTTACAGGTATTTTATTTTTACTATAAGCACTTTTTTTTTTAAGCTATCTTTTCTCACTTTTATCTAAATTCCATCTTTCATCCTTTTAAGCATTTCTCTATGACCTTATTTGTGTTACTTAAATGTAGTATACCTAATTTCATGGTAAAAATTTATTTTAAAATAATTAACTCAATGTGCAGTCATATGTAATCCAAAACAGACACTACGGTATTCTAATAAGTTTGGTCTCTGTCATGTGATAACAGGTATGCACTCTCCAATGGGATCTGCCAGCAACACCAGCAACAGCACTTTCTCTAGCAGTTCTCTTAGTGCTCTTCAAGCCATTAGCGAGGGTGTTGGAACTTCCCTTTTATCAACACTTTCTTCACCAGGTCCTAAGCTGGATAATTCCCCAAACATGAGCTTAGCTCAGCAAAGTAAAACAAGTACCCAGGACTCCAAAAGCCCTTCTGGTCTGTATTGTGAACAAAACCAAGTGGAAAGTTCCATCTGCCAGTCAAACAGCAGGGATCTCCTCAGTGAAAAAGATAGTAAAGAGGGAAATGTAGAGGCATCTGAAAATCAGAGAGGACCATCTGAAAGCAAAGGACATAAAAAACTGCTTCAGCTACTCACATGCTCCTCAGATGAAAGAGGACATTCTACAGCATCAAACTCACCTCTAGACTCAAATTGTAAAGAGTCTTCTTCCAATGTTACTAGTCCTTCAGGAGTTTCCTCGTCAACATCTGGAGGGGTATCTTCCTCCTCAAACATGCATGGGTCACTCCTGCAAGAGAAGCATAGGATTTTACATAAATTGTTGCAGAATGGTAATTCTCCTGCAGAGGTAGCCAAGATCACAGCTGAAGCTACTGGTAAAGACACGTATCATGATGCTAGTAATACAGCCCCCTGTGGAGAAGGCAGTGTCAAACAGGAACAACTGAGCCCGAAGAAGAAGGAAAACAATGCTTTACTAAGATATCTGTTAGATAAAGATGATGTTAAAGACCCCCTTTCCAAAGAGTTGAAGCCTAAAGTTGAAAGTGTGGATAATAAAATGGGACAATGTAGTAGTTCTACAATACCTACTTCCAGTCAAGAAAAAGAGATGAAAATAAAAACAGAACCAGCGGAGGAGGTATAGTATAATGTAAAATGATGGTAGTGGACAAACCAGTTATTTTCTTATTATGGTGAATGGCTAAATATAGAACGTTCTTTTTATGTGTATGTAAATATTTCTAAGAAAGTTCTGTGCAAGTGGTGTGAAACTCTGCACTCAGGTTTTATTGTAACTCAAAAAGCACAAAGAAAGAGAAGTGCAGGATATATATATAACCAAATGTGCCGTGATGAAGTCCTGGACTAATGTTATCTATCTTTAAGTTATGGTACGATTTAAGATAGCTTATATTTACAAATTATTCCTTAAAATCAGATCTTTAACATCAGCTGTTTCACATAGCATGTGTTTATGTGTATGGCTTATTAGGAAATGGAACTGTAATTGCCTCTGTAATTAGTTGGCAATACAACAGCAAAAGGTAAAACGTGATGTCATTTTCAAAATATAAACAATACACAAAAATGCGTAATGCTTAAAATAGCTATAGATTGGGTTTAGTTCATTGGTTTTAGCACTCTTTTTTTTTTCCTTAAATGAGGGAAAATGTTGTTCCAAATACATATATATTCACCATTCAAATAATACACATATATTTATTTGTTTCAGTGTTTCTAGAGTTGAAATACCAAGAAATGTCATGATATAGGAAACTATATCACCATGGAAGAGCTCTCCTGAAAGCAGCAGTATACTTGTTAGGGACATCTGTATTTAAAATTATAAAGCGTAGATAATATTTCTGCTGTATTTAGTTCCTAAGTCACATTTGGAACTGCTTCAAAGTAAATAATACTGGTCAGTATGGCAGAGTTTACTGAAAACATGTTGATATCTTAGAACTTGGATTTCCCAAGTCAGTAATAACTATATCTAAATAAAAAATTTCTGTGCAATTTTTATATTATCTAATGGCTGGCTTGTAACATTTTTTTGAGTACCACTTACGGAAAAGTCACTAACAACTGTGTAACAGTACCCAGCGCGCAGATTCAGTACTTGCTCCTGAGATCTAATTAATGTATTCAGAGAAGCTTGCTTTGTGAAGATATGAATCCTATATATGTGCAATTCTTTTTCTGTTAAAACTGGATCTGATTTAAAGACGAATTTTTAAAGAAGGTTAGGGATCCAGTTGACCAGAAAAATCTGTGGGTACTTTTCTTATGTTGTGGTGTTTACCAGTGATCAAATTGGGCTTTTTGTGTATGACAGATACATTTTTTTTTTAATCACTGAATGGGACACATTCTTGACACTGTTTGCTCTCATTAGTGTTTTTATCTTTTTAATTTGTGATGACTGAAATGTTTCTATTCGAAGGTGCTTTTTGTTTTATTTATGTGTACCTCCAGTTTCTCCTAATTTTCAAAATTAGGCAAGCAAAATACTCTTAAAAAAAAAAAAAAAGAGTAGCTAAATGGTATCTGAAGTTTGTTGGAAATTGAAAGATAGCCCAAGGTACTGTCAGTGACCAAAACATTTGTCTCCCAGTTATATCTTTTAAGATTAGCAAGGAGCTAAATAAAAGCTGAAGGATAGGCATACGATAGTAAATAACCTTGATATTTTACTGTGTCTTTTTCAGATGAGTGGAGACTTGGATAATTTGGATGCGATTCTAGGTGATCTGACTAGTTCAGAGTTTTACAATAATCCTGTGTCTGCAAATGGAAATAACCTTGGAACAAAGCAAGCATTATTTCAAGGAAATGCCCTATTGGGTAAGGAATTTCATCTAATATCACTTTGGTTTTAAAATTAGGGTGTTCTTCTTACCTGATGTAAACATAATGCATCCTCAGATCCTTAGAGATCACTTTCTTGATCTCCTGTATGTTCAAGGACAAATGTAATGCAAAATGGCTAATTATGCTTTCATAGACTATTATGTAAACTATTAGCTGTCTTGACAACATTCCTCTATGATATACACAATGAATAAATAACATTAACTTCAGTTCCTTATTTTATGGTTTCTTCTGGGTTTGTTTAGAATAGATTTCTCAGAGATAAGACGTCAGGAAAAATGTTTTGTGAGTTGTAAATTAAAATTGAGAATTTTTTGTTCCTTACAGATGACTAGGGAAATAATATGGAATTGGTGTCAATCTTTTGATTTTCCACTTATTCTATGTGAAAACATCTTGTGACCTGCAAATTCTAATCAGTACCCCTCCTTGACATTGAAAGGAATGCCCTTCCTTAGTAGGAAGCTGAGTAGGAGCGAAAGATAACCTTGCTACTAGACCAGCGTCATTGCAGTTGTCACTTCCTTTTATAACATTGGTCATGTCTTGATTATGTAGGGCAACCTAAGGAGGTGAAATACAGATGACAAAAAATGTAAAAATGGGTACAAGAAGACATAAGCCCCCTGACACTATTGGCTGTGGAGCACAGTGGTTTCTGAATTAATTAGTCCACGTAGCACACTGTGCTCAGGAACACGCATATGGATTCAGCCTGTTCAGAACCATTTGACTTGTTTCTGTCTTCATGTCAGAGTTATCCAAAGGCTGGGCAGTCACTCATAGGTATCAAAAAGACTGTAATACTAGTGTGTTTCAAAATGTGAAAAACGTGGTTCATTACAGAACGTAAATTAAAATGAACCTTTTTATGTCTAGGGCCAAAGGGAACTGCATTTGCCTTTTTCTCTAAAAGGTCCTAACTATGTACTGAAGATGTGATTTGTGTAGTGAGAACATAAGCAAAATAACTATTCCTGGCTTCTTTAAGGTCAAATATATGTGTCCATAAATAGATCCAACTTCTTTATTTAAGTCATTAATGGTACTTTAAAATATACAGTTGCATGCATCTTTTAATTATTTAACAGGTGTGAGGAGTCCCCAGTCTGTGCCGACTACCCGCCCACCTTTCACCAGAGCCATGTCTTTAGACAGCCCTGTGGGCTCAAGTGCTCCAGTGAGGAACGTCAATGCATTCTCCACGTTACAAAAACAAAACTTGATGGGTGGAAGTCCGAGAATGATTGAAAACCAGGAAAATTTTGGAGCAAATCTGGGTTTGTTGATTGTGTTCAAATAGATCTTACTGTAAAGGAAAAAGTTTTATGTAAAAAATGTTGCAAGATTATAATACAAATTTTGGTTAGAAGAAACCTTAATGTTAAAGAGTATTAATTTTACCATCAGCATATAAACAATTTTTAATTATTATCCCTAGCTAAAATTTTAAGAACATAACTGTTTACCATCTGCGTATTATTAGCAGTACTTTACTTTTGCTTAGTAGTTAAATTATTTTTTACTATTTTGAGTTTTGAATTTAACATGTTTTTGATATATAGAAGCAAGAACAGGTCACAATGGCAGTCATTAATATTTTAAAATATATTTAGATTGATACAGTTATTTGATGATTTAGAACTTGACTTGGTAAGCTTTAGATGGTTTTGTAGGCGTTCAGTGAATTGCTCTGTCATTGGCAGGTGTCCTTGTTGGTAAAACAAAACCAAACCCCATAAAAATAATTCTAAACCTAAATATGTAATGTATTCTAGACAAAAAGTTACTGTATTTTCTGCTTTTCATTATAGCAAGCGCTCCCAACAGAAATGTAGCGATGACCCAGCATCAGTCAGGAGACTGGGGTTTGCCAAACTCAAAGGTGAACAGATTGGAACCGACAAGTTCTGCTTCCATGCTGAGGCCAGGACCCGAGTTCAGCGCGTCCCTTCCCAGACCCACGGTGGGTGGCTCTATGTCTGGGCTGCCCGTTCGTTCTAATAGCATACCTGGTACAAGACCGATGCTACAACCGCAAATGATTCACATGAGTAAGTTCTTTACTTTTTATGGGCCTCCTTAGCACAATCTCACCAGTTTCTCAGTCAGCATTTGTCACCAGAATCTTTTGTGTCTTGGCAGAATGCCAGCTTTTCATCCAAAGGCTTTTTGAGGTAGAGACTGTTATTTTCACTGACTGGGACATTTGATGACTCTTTTGTGTTCTTTTTGTTTTCTTCTGGTGATATCTGTGTGTTTCGTACACAGATAATTCATGTGGAGCCTCCATTTTTTGGGGGGATAATTTCTGTGTATTTCTTTAGTGCAGTACTCTGCAGCAAATTCTAGGAACTAGATGCCATCTATGATTGATTATATTTGAAGATAGCAGCATTGTGATTGATTTAATTCATTGTACTTGATATAGGGTTTTTTTTGCTGTTAACTTCTTGGTAATCAGGGTTTTCTAAAGATTTTTCTTCAGTATTTCAAAATTCTTCTCACGTGGAGTATCCAAATTTAATATAAAACCACGTTGCAAATACAGGTTCTCTGTTTATGTTTGCATGGGAGAAAATAAGCTGCATGTCTAAAATATGAAGAGTCTTAAAGCGTGTGGGGTTTTTTTCTGTCCTATACCTCTCACAAAGATTTAGCCTAGAGCTGAAATTGTCCTGTGTAACGTACCAATGCCGGCATGCCCCAAATGGGCTGAAATAGACAGTGGCATTCCTTTTTTCCTTTTTTTATCATGGAAGGCTACCAGGGCTGTTAGCAGTTCTCTTAGACAGACTTATTGTTTGAATGTTGACCTGTGGATATAAGGCTAAATTGGGAAGAAATTTGTGCAGTCTTCACCAAGTCAGAATTCCTCAGCTTAGCTTCCTAGAAATCATTATTGCTAGGCGATTCCTACAAATATTGGGAAATAATGGGATGACACACACTCTGAATAGGTAGAAGGAAGGGCATACTCCCAAAGAGTAAAATGTTGGTATGTACCTTCTCTTTCTTTTATTTTTCATCTGTTTTGGAGTTTAAAATGCCAAATGTTGATGTCACTATGACAATGTGTATTTGCTAGTACCCAGAAAACTCATTGGCCAGAAAACTCCTTTTTTTTTTTTTTTTGATGTAAAGTTGCTGTATCTGTCAAGTTCCTAGTTTAGGGGCTTAAGGATTTGAAATAGCAATTCTGCTCTAACAGCTTTAGATCACTGTTATATTTAAACCTGTGGCCTATTATATTTCTGAAATTATCATGAGCCTGAGTTGTATGTATACACTTTAAAACATGCTAATGGAAAGCTCGTGAAGCTGCTTGACAATTTGTGTGATCATCCACAGTGCTTTATGTGAACTCTGGGAGAACAAGATGACATCTTTTGTTTTTAAAAAACACACAAATGTTGTACCTCGCAGGGCCAAATGAGATGAACATTGGCATGGGGGGGAATCCGTATGGACAGCCAGGACCATCTAACCAACCAGGATCGTGGCCTGACAACATGCTGTCCATGGAGCAAGCATCGCGGGGTTCGCAAAACAGGTAGAACTGGGGAAGGTTTTAAGATAAGTTGAAACAGTTGTTCACTGTTTGTCAGAACAATTTAAGACCTGGAAAAAAATTTAACATAGCATATACAGTGGGGATAACAGATTGGAGTCAGAATCTCTTTCCATTTCTGCTGATGATATGACACTGGATGTTTTTTGACCCAGCTCCACAAAAGGCATTGCTAACAACGTCAATCAATCCTTGAGTTGGGAGGCACAGAGAAAGGAGATGGGAAAATCTGAAATAATATCTCTGTGGTACATGCAGAAACCAGGAGAAAATAGAATTTATGTGTGTTCAAGGATACACGGCATTTGACTGGACATTTGAGGACCTAAATTTGGGACTTAAATTCTTAAGTCTTACTTCAGTCTTCTGTGTGACTATAGTATTTAATCATCTCCAAGTCCAAATATTATATAAATTATATATATGCCTTTATAGTTGTTATGGTTTGAGGAACCTGCAGCAATTTATCGTTGTTTAGACAATTACTCATTCACCCGATGACCCCTCCAAACCCAGCAAGGGGAATTGGGGATAAAACAAGGAAACACGGGGGTTGAAATATAAATAGATTTAATAGAATAAGACTAAATAATTAATGTTACTAATACTAAAGAACCAATATTGATCCCGATACCAGTATAAAATATACAACGATTATACTCAGCCCATTCTACCAGTAGAAGCCGTGCACTCCCAGCAGTGACAGCAAATGTGGGACACTGCGAGTGCTGCGACTTCAGGGGGAAGGGCTCAGGGGTCTGGCACCGGGGCAAGAAGTTCTCAGGATGGCAGCCATCAAGGGGAGAGAGTACTCCTCAGCAAACATTCTAATTTATATTGAACGTGACGTTGATGGTATGAAATAATCCTGTTGGCCAGCTTGGGTCAAGTGCCCGGGTCACTGCTCCTCATCCCTGCACCTGCCGAACTCGAAAACACTGAGACCTTGAAACCCGCATACCATAGCTGGCTGTGAAGTAAATACTTTCACAAATCCAGACACCAGTCATCTAAAAGTGCAGTTTTCCCAATCATTAAAAGAGACCTTACTGAAAAGTAAAATTACTGAAAGAGAAATTAATCCTGTGTCGCTCAAACCAGGACAATAGTCCATAATGGTTGTAATGCTTTTATCTTTATAGACAGTTGGTTAGAAACTCTTTGGATGACCTCTTATGTCCGGCACCAAATATGGAAGGCCAGAATGATGAAAGGGCACTTTTGGATCAGCTGCACACATTGCTGAGTAATACGGATGTCACAGGTCTGGAAGAAATTGACAGAGCATTAGGAATTCCTGATCTTGTAAACCAAGTAAGTAAACAGAGATTTTGGCCATTTATTTTCCAAAAACCTGTATTATTTTGTTGCTTGAAAAGAAAGTGAAGAGGGCTTCCTCACTCGCTCTGTCTCCTTGCTTCCTTGTCTTAATTTTCCTAAATCTGCCTTTGGAAGCCATCTACATTGAGCAGTGATTTTCATTGGAGAAGCTCAGTGTCGATTAAATTTCTTGTGCATAACAAAAACATAAAATGGCATCTTCTTATCTAAGTTTAGTGTAATATGCCTTGGTATATAGGAGGGTTTTTTTGAGTGTAAATCATTATAATTCTGTAAGCGGAGAATTGCGTTGGGTTTCTTTAGTAAACTACTTTCAGCTGCTTGCTTTGTGAAATATTTGACTGGCAGTGACGTGTTAGTGAGTAGAACACTTCTGTCTCCTCCAGTTCCAGTTTGAATTTGCATGGCTAGCAAATAGGAAAAAGTAGTTCTATAAATAATTTGGAACTTGCTACAAACCACAAAATCACACTGTCATTTGTACAATTTTCAGTTTAAAAGTGCAGAAGGGCTTGAATAATGATACTGGTCCGCCCGTGTAAGCAGTGTGCATCAGAACTGATCTTAAAAAATTATAATTATTAATAAAACTTCTACTGTTTCATTTGTCTGGAGACAAAACTACCAGTAATCTGTCCATGCTATGTTCTATCCAGGAAACTGTTGTTTGTTGCATGCTGTGTTAGCTGTATTGTTCCTTTTGCAATTCCTTCTTAAAGAATATACTGCTAGTGAAAACACTGTTGTATCTGTTGAAGGGACAAGCTTTGGAACCCAAACAAGATTCATTTCAAGGTCAGGAATCTTCAGTTATGATTGACCAGAAGCCTTCATTATATGGTCAGCCTTATCAAGGGCAAGGGGCAGCAATGCCAGGAAGTTTTAGTAACATTCAGGGACAACAGCCAACCTTTAATTCAGTGATGAATCAGATGAGCCAACAGAGCAATTTTCCACTTCAAAGTATGCATCCTAGAGCAAATGTGATGAGACCTCGAACCAATACACCAAAGCAGCTCCGCATGCAGCTCCAGCAGAGGCTTCAGGGGCAGCAGGTAATCTTTTGCTCCTGCATTTAGACTTTCTTCGTGTTTCAGAATGGAATAAGGTGCTCACTGAACTGTGTTGCTTCATGAATATGAAAATTGACATTACAGCAGATGATTCAAAGGACAGATGTTTCATTTTGACAGTGCTTTTCACACTGAGTGCCTAATAGCTGTAGGAGAGAAAGAACCTTTATTGGGACAAGTGTTTCTCCTTCATCAGCCTCCTTAGCTACAGAGTGGATTGGTTCCTGCAGCACACAACATTATTGCTACTTAAAACAGTACTCTTGTACAATGTAGCTCTGGATGATCTCTTTATCCATGTTAAGATTTAGTATTTTTCTGAATCTCACTGATAGCATTAAATGGGTAGCTACATTTCTCCTATAAATCAAATGTTACTTCTTTTCACTGTGTTTTCTAACTAAGCATTTGGGCTTACTGAAATACAGGTTTGCTTTCCCATTTATTGATTTGGTGTCATTTTAGGCATTTATTTAGGATTGTGTGAGAGAGTAGATATGGCCACATAGATCTTAACCCTGGGTTGAAAGCACTGCTTAAAAAAAATGCCCCATGATTTCATCATTGAATTCCCCATGTGAAAGTGCAGTCCTCATATCAAATACAATGTACAAGTAAAACTTGGAAAACGGAGATAGTGCTGTGTGACATGGAATGGCCAAGTTTAATCCTTAGGAAATACTGTGTTCTCTCTGTTGTTCTGTGACACTGATTGAATCTGTACGGCTCTCGGGTTTTGTGATGGAGAGGGAAGGACACAGAATTTTATGATTTTAAGCAAACTAGTGGTTATACCCTTCTGCCCAAAACATGATTTGGAACAAACAGATAGTCTGCTATGTGTTTATTCTTTAAAAGTGCTAATATCGAGGGAAGGAAAAAAAACCCACCAAACAGATAATTCTGCACTGTTTGGAGGGTTTTTCTTTTTGTGTATGTTTGGGCTGCTTAACCAAATAGTTTGGTGCTTCAGGTACATCAAATGAGGCAAAAATCTCAACCATTGTACTTTAGGATTCAAGAGGTTTCTAAGTACTGTTTTTTGGAGGACTTGCCATTACTTTGTTTAGATACTGGTATTTTCAAGCTAATAGTGCTAAAATGTCTTTTTCCAAGTTTATGAATCAGACCCGTCAAGCGCTTGAAATGAAAATGGAAAATCCAATCAGTGGTAATACCTCAGTGATGAGACCAGTGATGCAGCCACAGGTGGGATCACAGGTAAGTAATTATAATACTAGCTGTCTGAAACAGTAATGTTTAGACACATCTTTTACATGTCTGTTTAGAATTTAGACCTTCTTTCATGGTTCCACAGCATTCCTTTTTGTTTTGTTTTTTCCCCTATACAATTAAGAAAAGGTGGGGTTTTTTAACCTCTGTTATTCATGAGATTTCAGAGGGATTTGTTCATTAGGTCGTGCTATCAATACAGTGTGCCAATAGTCTTTTCCATGTAGGATGTGGTAGAAAATCTACTTTATCATCTGTTTAGCACTAATGACAACTTAATGAAAACCTTTGTCTGATATTTTGATGATTTTTGTACTGGCTGTGAGTTTTCTTAACTTTCTGTTCTGGTAACAGATATGCTGGGTCTTAGAGTGTCGGTGGTTTGATTGACTCTGACATGATTTCATTTGTAAAAGCGTTTTCTAATGTGATTTTTCTTTTCTTTGGGGGATAGCAGCAAGGTTTTCTTAACGCTCAAATGGTGGCTCAACGTAACAGGGAGCTAATAAGTCATCATTTTAGACAACAGAGGATGGCAATGATGATGCAGCAGCAACAGCAGCCTCAGGCTTTCAGTCCACCGCCAAACGTGACTGCCTCAGGAAGCATGGATAGTGCTTTGACAGGTCCTCCAATGGCTCAAGTTGCTCCGCAGCAATTCCCCTATCCACCTAATTATGGTACTAGTATTAACATTTTTTTTTTGTTTGTCTAGTTTTCTTTTCCCTTTCTTGATTTATTATTAACCCGAACTACCTAAATAACAATCATTCTGAAAAATACTTCTACAAAAAAAGGATGACTTTTTCCCTTCCCATCACTGCAAGAAGATAAACGTACTCGGTGCTGATAACTGAAGTATATTGTCTGTCCTTTGTCTTTTAAGGAATAAGCCAACAACCTGATCCTGCATTTAGCAGAGTATCAAGCCCTCCCAACCCAATGATGTCATCAAGAATTGGACCATCCCAGAATCCTATGATGCAGCATCCTCAGACAGCAACAATGTACCAGTCCCCTGAGATGAAGGGCTGGCCGTCGGGAAGCATGGCCAGGAGCAGGTGAACCTCCCAGTTATAACCTATAGGTCAAAAATTGTCTTTCATTGTGTTGAAAGTAGAAGCTATGTTAAATGGCTTGCAGTAGGAAAAGGATTTAGAAGAGGGGAAAATATGTCTCTAGCATCTGCATTGTCTTCTATCCTGCTCTGGTTTAGGAAATAGACTGATTAAATGTATCTTACGCTTAGCTCCGTTTATTCATATTGGACCTCTGCAATCCTTCTAACTAGAAACAACGTTCAGTCTTTGAATACTGAAAAAATAACTTGGGGGGAAACACAAAAGTTCAGAATTGCATTACAATGGACTGTATGGCCCTTACAGAAGCCTCCAAAAAGGTTACAATAGGAAACGCATACACATGCTTCTGTGTGTATGTAAAAACTCAAAATGCCTTTTGGAAGGGAAATTTCCGTTTCTACATTAAGCAGATATTAGGTAGAAACAAGTAAATGTAAAACTATTTTTATCTTTCACGTGTTGACAGCTGATGCAGTGAAGGCAATATATCGATACGTAAACTTATTAGAAGGTAATTTTATTTGTCCTTTTGTGCTTCAGTTCTTTCCCCCAGCAGCAGTTCAGCCATCAGGGTAACCCCGCAGCGTACAGTATGATGCACATGAATGGCAGCAGTGGCCATATTGGACAGATGAATATTAATGCCATGCCTATGTCAGGGATGCCGATGGGTCCAGACCAGGTAAGCTGTACATAAAAATTGATGAAAAGATCTGTTGACTTTCTTCCTATTGAGTACAGTTTACTTCAAGCCATTCCTCTGGCACAATCCTGTTCTCAGTTATCCTGTTTATATTTACATCTGTGGACCTACCATTTGTATGTCCCAAGAGATACCTTTTTTTTTGATTATATTTAAATCGAACCCATCATGAACACAAGCTGTGTGCTGTGATTAGCTGTTGACTTTGAAGTATCAAAGGCTTAAGATCAAGGCTTAAACTGCACAAATGATGCTTAAATACTTCTGAGCCTGGAGAAACCCCAGAGAGCAAAACACGGAGATTGTGAAAAGCATCTTCAGCAGAAGTAAAAGATTATAAATAATAGCTCTTGTGAGTCAGACCAAGAATCCTGGTAGCACAGTATCCTCCTCCTGGCAGAAGCTGATGATGATACTTGACCTTGTAACACCTTACAAGAGCTTGTGTATGCGCAGCAAGAAACTATGGAAAATCTAGGCCCCTTATTTAAAGGGAAAAACAAGCTAATCACAGGCACTGCAAAGAACGCTGGAATACTAAATATACTTTTGCTGTAATCTTTCCACAAAATACCAAGGGATGAGCAATGTAATATTAAGATAAGCTAAATTTATTCAAGTAGAAAGCACCTCGTGAAATTTTGTCTGTTAGTTACCTACGGAAGCAGCCAAAATAACCTGAGGACTTCTGGGGGGATGTGTGAGGTATTAGAGGACTCTGATGTAACAAGTACCTTTTATAAGGAGAGGAAAATGAAGGTGAAATCAGACTTTCCAAACCCACGTGTCATACACTGAAGATACCCAAATAACCTGTTTAGGAAATTCTGGGACAGCATTTTTCTTTTCTACAAATTTATCTTCAAAGCAGAACACTAAAACACTATTCTTCTGCTTACAAGTTGACTGTCAGTACTTTCCTCTTCAACAAAATACAGTATGTTGGCCATTTTTTTCAGCAAAGGTATTTTTTATTTTCTCTGATTATTTATTCTTTTCTTTAACAGAAATACTGCTGACACCTAGAACCCCATCTTCAAACAAGAATGCGCTGTCTTAATGATGCACTAGTACTATAAAGGAAAGCTACGCATTCTTCATGGCAACTAGTACAGGCCTTATGGAAATAAGTGATTTTTTTTTTTCCTGTTACTCACCACGATGTCCTAAGTTACTTCATTCAGAGGGGAAAAAAAACCAACAACCAACAAAAAAACATTTTAGTAGAAGCGGTCTCTGTATTACTGTATATTGTGGTGTACAAAAAAGGTCATAAATATTTTTGGCGCTCTGCCTCTAGAAATGTGAATTTGGCAGTGGCATTTTAGTAGATATGATGGGTAGACTCTGGGTGTACCTTATCTATTTACTGTAGCTACCCAAAGCCCCTTAACTACAGGCAGACAAAAGTGCCTGGAGAAGTCACGGTGATAAGAATTTTCTGATTTCTCTAGTAAGAATATCTGACAGAGAATGTAGTTCCTAGCCTTGACTATTTTATATTAATTCCTGAATATAAATGCTGCTTTTAATCTCGTACCCCCAAGAGTCAGGATTTCCCAAGCAAAGTAGCAGTGCAAAATGAATTGGCACATACTAGTCCAAAATCCTGTCCATTGAAGCTGAGGGGTAAAAAGAGAGGATAATAAATTTAAATTATTTAAACACAATTATGACTAATATTTACATATTGATGTGCAGCTGAGTGCACTTTATAAAAGACTATATAATGGATTAATGCAATATCTTTGATAAGGACTTAATATGAAGGTAGGGTGTACTCATGTTCCTTCTCAAAAACAATCTCTTAAGAATGATTTGAAAAGACTGCATCAAGTAATGTTTTCTGTGTATGGAAATTAGAGCAATAATCTTTCATCTTTTTTTGAAAATAACTTCAGAAAACTCAAGGCAAGGCACTGCAGTCTGAATCAGAATTTTGCAGTCTTTTTTGTGAATTTTGTAAATATGATCTTTAAGATAATGTATTATATATATGACTTTTGTAGGTCACTAACTCATTTTTGCAGAGTTTGTGAAGCTAAATATTTAACAAAATTGATTTCTGTAAACTCAGTGTAGTTG
Organism: Ibidorhyncha struthersii; assembly: GCA_013398815.1. NCBI lineage: Eukaryota > Metazoa > Chordata > Aves > Charadriiformes > Charadriidae > Ibidorhyncha > Ibidorhyncha struthersii. The sequence goes on along the minus strand of VZSZ01011422.1, from coordinate 407,406 downwards.
AGGTCCAAATAGATTTTTTTTTTTTTTTTTTTTTAATTCAATTTAATGACTTTGAAGCTGGGTGACTTTGGCCCACACCTTTCTCTTCTTTGGTCTTCAACACTTCATTTATTTTTACATCTATAACACATAGCTGTTTATGAAAGACCAGTTGTTAAATGCTTTCTCCACCTGTGAGCACTTTGTTACATTTCTTTCTACATAAGGCAATTTGACACAAAGGCTCTGCGTTGTAAGATGTTATGACTTGTCATGACGGTCATTTCTTTCTAGAATATGTTGCCTTTTCAGTTGATGAATCTGGATTGTGTCTCTTTTGGTCAATTTTAACAAACTCTAAATGTTCTTCAAAAAAGTTTTTGTCTGTTGCAAAATATTTGTTGTTACAGTACATCCAGAAACCTTTAAGGATATTAAGCCACACTTTACCAAACGTCTGCACCTCATCCGAGTCTTCTAATAGTAATGAATGTATTTTCTAAGCAGGTTTCTCTCATATCAGTATTTAAGTCTGGTTACAAATTTATTCATAAGTGGTTCCCCCCTCCTCTATTTTGGTTCCTTGAAATGAAGAGCCCTTTGCAGTTTTTCCGGTTTCAGGCAGTTACACGAGCCAAACCTCTAAATTCCATAAGGGATGACCCAGAAGTGTTTCAGATGTGTGGTGCTTTTGTTCTGTTGTTCACTGTGTAATGGAAAACTGACTTCTCCCAAGTGAGTAAAAAAAAAAAAAAAAAATCTGTGTTCTTGATTGCTTCTTCTTGGTACTGTAAGCAAGGGGTGGTTTTATTGTTCAGAATATTCAGTGATCTTCCATTTTAATAGAAGTAACTTTAAGTAGAAATATTCTCAAAAAGTTCATCCTTAGCATACAGCCAGTTGTGTTCCAAAGGGAATGTAGATTAAGTTGATCTACTTTATGCAACCCTGTCTCTGCAATTAGTACTGAGTATATAGATTATTAGGTGATAGTATTTATTGGAAACCTTCAGTCCAGTTTATGTGTGTTTTTTAATGCAGAACTTTTAAAAGCCTAAGGAATTTTTATCTTCTTTTTTATTTCTTAGAACATATCTATTTGTTGAGTATGTGCTGCCTACTGAAGTTGAAAGGCAACAATCCCTTGCTTTTTATATCAAATCAGAGTAGAACAATCTTTATATTTTGTAGTTGTTCATTATATTGATGGAAACTACAAACCCTGATTGCTTTCATTAGGTGAGCTCTTAGACTATATACTACTTTATACATCGTGCCCTTTAAGTTTTTTTAAATGAGTGATTCTATTTATACATCTATGTATAATTGGTACCTGACTGATGTTATAAAGGATCATCGTTTTCTCATCTGCGTTTAGACTGCTGGAGCTTTCCAGTACCTACTTTTTTGCTGAATCCAAAGATTTTTAGTTTAAACTTGATTAAGGGGGGGAGGGGGGCATTTTTAAAACACATTGATGACATCCTTCTTGGCAGCACTGATCCTAAATCTCATTTGAAAATCTTACCTGCTGCAGTACATAAAATGGACCTTGAAATCTGTTGACATTTAATGTCTCCACCAATTCTGTTTTGGTTCTATAGCAGCAGACTTCTCTGAATGATTTTTATAAACAACCTGTTTAACATTTTTCCCCAGTAAGAGAACAATTAGCTAGCACAGCCACCTCTGATCACTGTTGCAGAGTGAGCGTCATTTTGCTACGTGTCTCTGTTACTCTTTTGATCACAGAAACCATGTTTTTATAAAATTCATATGTAGTATTTTTTCCAATCTTGGCCTAAAATACTGCTTTTAAAATCAGGACCATTTTTCAGTCATAAGACAAACTATTTGAATGTTGTACCAATTAGCGCACATTTTATTTTAGAATTTATGTGCAGACTACCAGATGACAGAATGATACCGCGAGTATGAAACCATGTAATTCTGAGAGCAATATTTTAAAAAATTCTCAGGAGAAGGCATACAGTATTGAGAATTGCATTTAAGTTTAGTTTACATTAAGTATTGCTTGAAATACCTGTATCTTTATGTCGCAGAACAGAAAAATCATGGGGACTGATTTATAAGAGTCGGTTGTATGGTATTCCTGCTCTTCTGATTTTTGTGTTTGGATGTTAATAATACTGTAAATAAAGGTTTCTATTTAAAATAAGAACTGGGTGACAGAGTGTATTAGCTGTCTAATACTTTAAGGCCGATATAACTGTATCCTGGAGAGGTCAGAGAAAAGCCAGCGCTGTTACCGAGGAAAGCTGTATACAGCAAACAATTTAAACTTTTCCTAGTTGGTGGTAAAAGCTAAGGGAGTAACAACTTTGGCCTTCCACCTATGAGACCCATTTAGCAACTACAGTTGTGTTGGCACTGAGTGGAATTTCTCTTTTTCAACTTGAATAGCAGTCTTTCTTTAGCAGAGCTGAAAGGAGAAGAGGTGGTAGCTTTCCCCATGACTTGGCAACAACCTACCTTCCATAAAATAACAGCTGCTTCTTGTGTGACATACAAACCCCATAGCTCAGCACTTTGTGTCAAGGGACATGCTGACTTCTCGGGCATCTGACTGACACAGCCATGTGGGATTCTGATAGTCACGCCCTCACCTTGCCAGACTATAGGCTGAATAAAAAAAAAAAAAGGTAAGTGCAATTTTTTTTAACCTAACATAGTATTCTTTTTGCATGCTCACCGGGAATGGTAGGCAGCTAATACTTTTCTCTGGAAAGCAGCAAAAATATGTTTCTATCAGTGAGTCTGAAATTTAGTATTTTTTACTTATTTGTATTGATCCAGATCTCATCATCTAGCAGATGTTTCTTTCATAATGCATGAAATCTGTAACAGGCTATAAACAAAATCTATGGCTCCATTAAGACAGACAATCATATATTACTTCCATAATTACAGCAACTTGCAAGAAAATTTGGGAAGTGTACTTGACTTATTCATGTGCAATACAAATACAAGCTCAAGCCTAGTTTTACTATCTCGCACAGACAATGAAACACCCCACTGCCACTCTTTTCCTCAGTTCCTAAAGTACAGTAAGTTCAAGTATATTTTTCGAGTATGGGGATGTGGTACCAGAGACCTATATCCCTCAGGAAGGAAGTCTACTTGAATTTCCTAATGTGCAGAATCAGGAAGGGTATCAAAATAATTCCTGTGATGTATTTTCACACTGTGTTTCTAAAAGTGCAAGTTAAGTTTGTGTTTTGAAAAAAAGTACCTCTTTGTTAAGAGTGAAGGCCACAGATGGTCGAGTCTGTCACATGAGCTCCCTCCTGCGTGTGCCTTTAAAACAGGTAGCAGAAAAACGTGAAAAAAAATATAAATACAAGTATCACCGCTAGTGCCTGTACTACAATGTATTTAATAACGACGTTATGAAAATACTCTAATCAACTCTGTACACTGTGCTTCTGTAGTAAAATGATGTTTTTTTCCCTTTAGAAGCCTTTAAACAGTAACTGCCATTCCGAACATCTACTTGTTTGTAGACTGAACTATAACTACATTATTCTTTATTGGCTACAAGTACTGAACGTTTTGGAGCTGCCTTTTTAAAAAAATAAATGTAAAAGTTACACTACTAAGCAAATGCCGCTTTCTCAAAGGAGTTGTTTTGGTTTTGAACGTACAATATAATATTACCACATAAAAAAACTTCATACAAATCTGACTTCATTAAAATTTAAGATGTACATTTACTGAAATTTTTCAGTACTTTTTAAAAAATGAATAAATTCTGAAATGTACTATGCAACATTAAGTAACATTTTGAGAAATGTGTGTAGGCATTCCACTCTTTTTATTAACAAAATTCTTCACGACCTGAAGGAATGAATTTTCAAACAGTATATTGAGCAATATTTACACAACCCCTCCAAAAATCTGGCGTCCTGTTAGTCGAGATTTTCTCTTAATTTTCCTAGAGGTGTCAAATGGATGGACAAATGGATGTGGAACTAAAATGTATCCTCAGAGGAAATTTGAGAAATACGATGGTATTGAGAATATTCAATGCTGCTTGCTTCAATTCCTGAATCTCTTAAAAGTTCTTTTCCACCGTTACCTTTACCCCAGTCAGAAGCAAAAGCGTCTGTGTTTTCAAAATCTTGCTTTAGAGTTATACTTGGCTTTGAAGTTTTTCTCATGACATCCAAAGTTGAACTGAAAAATGTTTTAAGTTTACTTCCGTCGTCTTTGTGTGCACTTTGCCCCTGGGGATGGCAATCCTCTTTGCGATGCGGCTGTGTTTCCTCTTCAGTCAGTTCCTGGGTCAGTGTTAGTGGTGTCTTCTTGAAGTAAAATGCCTTGTGAAGCAGGTGAGGTATAATCCAAAGCAAAAAGCAGGTACAATAGTGGGTTTTCAGAGACCTGTATTTCTGACAGCCTTTCCCATAATTTCACTGCTTCTATTTAATTCACTCACCAGTGCAAACATTCTATCTATTTCAGCCCCAAAGTTTATCCAGTCCTCCAGGCTAACGTAATTCTCTCTGAAGTCATACACATTTTCATTTAGTCTGTCCGTGGATTCAAGCTCCGGCCAGTTTGTGTCCTCATGGAGGTGCAGCGGCTGGGGGAGGTTAGCCCTCCCATCCTTCCCACAGTTGTCCTCTTTAAAATAAAACAAACATGATTTAGTGTATAACATTCTAGTAGGAAGCAGAAATATATTTTTAATGGTTCCATGCAGGGAAAAACAATTTCAACACTGTAGACCACCTATAAAAATACAGCAGGTATATCACAGAAACAATCCAACTATGTTTGAAACCTGTACAGAATGTGTAGCTCATTAATTCTAGCTTTATTTTCGTTCTAAAGCCAGTCAAATAGTACCATTAAATGAGCAAATCTTCTCGGGGGAGTTGAGAATGCTAGAACATCCCTGTTAAGGTACTTGTATGTTTTTTTTCTCTGCACAATTTGGGAGCACCTTAGGATTTTAAATGAGCTGAATCTCAACCCTCTGTTTAAGGGGAGATACAGAGTCAGCAACTGGCATGGCGAAGGTAGTATTTTTTCAAGTCTCTACATTTGTAGCTCACCTTTGGGCAAGCTGAGAACTGAATATCATCTTGAAGTTTTAAAGCGCACTTAAGTAAGCAAAATGCAATCTTAGATTTTAGTATAATGTCAGAATAAAACAAAATGTACAGATCTGCCCTGTAGTCTACTTTCTGTTCTAACTTGCTTTTTTTGCTCACAGCAAATGAGGCTGCGGTTGGTTAAACAGCAAGAAAATACACGATACTCTCTCTACTCTGAGAAACTGTAATCAGTTTTGTTCTTTCTGGATGGTGTGACAGACTACTAGGTAGCTGCTAAAAGTTTAAATTTAGACAAAACCAATATAATCGTCTCTAACTTTTAATGAGTAAACCATAATTGGTTTCTTCAACTGAGCATCCACCTTTGCGCACATTTGAAACTGCCTTAACCTTAATGCTCCCGGATTCCCAGAAAACATGTACCAAGAGGTTTTGTACAGCAGTTGTTGTCTGTAATGATGGCAGGATCATATTTCTTGCATAATTTAGAGGACTTCCCACTTAAGCATTCCATGAGAATAGATGATGATGCTGCACGCTGCATGCAAAAGGTGCTGCATGCAAAAAGAGAACTGAAGGAAATAAAGGTAAGTAAAAGCTTAAGGCTTTTTGCAAACTGCTCCCAACTCACAGTGACTTGGCAGATGATGGTCTCTTCACATCTGGCCACTTTCGACGCTGAAACTGCCTAATTTTCAAGCAGCAAAAGGAGAAAAAAGTTAACCATCACCAAGAAAACCACCACTGCTACAGTCTGAAAGATGAGGAAGGAGAAGAGTTTAACCTGAATTTTGACTACACAGATTAGAACATGCTGTAGAATTGAAGAAGAAATAGCTCCAGTGTTTCAAAGTAACTGGGATGGGAAGATCTTGCAAACACCATTCCAGGCAGCGTCTGTCCGTGTGGTTCCCAATCCCACACTCCTAACTCCTTTAGCATGAAGGTAGTACTTGAGAATAATATTTTAACTGTTTTTAAAAAAATGTACCTGTACTGCTCGTAGCTTCCATCTTTAAGTCCTAGATGAGGAAAAATTAACAATGTTACTAACCATTGCCTGCAACAGAATAAGGTATCAGGTTAACTCGCAATTTAAAAAAAGACCTAAGAATATTAGCAGATTATCGTGTATCACCATACGTGTTAACTGGAGCTATTATTTTCGTATTTAAGCCCTTATTCTAGGTAAAATAGATTGTAAATTGGGATACAAATCTCTGAAACTTTTCTATAAATGTCCTTCAGTGGTGTATTTAAATGCCAAAACCTGCTGAGTTCAAAACATACAGCTGTGTGGTGCATGTACTAAGATGCAAAATAGTATTTTGGGCTTTGGTGGACTCAGGTAGATAACAGTATTTTTGGGGTGGGGGTCTTCAAGCTCTAAAGGCTGTGTTTTTTTTTAAAATAGCATTTCTTATGTCAACTTATTTGTACTAAGGGGTATAAGAAATGCAATTTAAAAATAAGAAATACAAGTAATTGTACCTTCTGGTTTGCTATCAAACATTAAAAAAATAAATTATGAGCAGTATAAAAAACAGATCCATTGAGTAAACCCAGANATTTTGCCTTTTGGAAGTAAATCCATAGTTACAAGAGCACCTCTTCGGTAGCATAATGCAACCCTTCTTAGATGTGCTGTTATTTCCCAACTACCTTGCAGGTAGGGGAAAACTGATAGACTTAAGCATTAGTGTCCTTTTTGAAGCTGAAGTTGTTTTTAAGCCAGTCGACCACAATGCCTCGTGGACTGCCCTGTCTCTAAAGAAGTGTTTCTAAAAATTGTGCCTTCAGCTAGAATGCTGCAACTCAACTGCCAATCCGTTTTCCCAGAGAGGTTGTGCAGTCTCCACCCTCAGAGGTTTTCAAGATGGGACTGGATCAAGGCCTGAGTAACCTGGTCTGACCTCACAGCTGACCCCGTGTTGAGCAGAAGTTTGGACTAGGTGAACTCCAGAAGTCCCTTCGAACTTGAATCGTTCTATGAGCCTATGAACATGCAAGTGGCTATTGGAGCATTCTTTCCCTCTTTCATCAGTTTTATTCCTTCCCCATCTCCTTCCCCTGCACCTCAGCAACACTCCTCATTTAAGAAACATTACGTAACACAAATTGAAAAAATACAAAAATTTGAGCATGTAGCCATCAGCCTCAGTGGGACATTACTAGTATAAATAAATACTAAAATCCTTTTGACTGATAATAGTAAGAAAGAGTTTAGTGAAATAGGAGAGGTACTTACCCAGATCCATGTTCCTGGTTCTTGGATTGCATTGTTTATACCCTTTGCAGCTTCTTAGTTCCATGAGCTGGACGTGCAGTTGATTGAGAACATCTCTATCAAGTGTATTCACCGCATTAATTAGCTGCAATAAACAGGGGTTCTTATTAGTAACTATTGCTCTGTAGTTCAGTAACTTTCATATATGGAATACATATGGCTTGTTTGTAACAGGAAGGAAGCCACATCGTACTACCTTCAATGATTTAGGCCTTATCTACATCCTGCACCAATATGGCGCTATTTTAATTTTATCATCAATAAGGAACAATGATGTATTTCTAGAGCTGTGCTATGATCGGGTACCTGATATGGATCAGTATTGAGATCAAAATACTCCAAAAATCCAGTGGCAAATTCACAAAACAGGAAGTTGTGGGTCTCGTTGATTGTCCTCAAACACCAATATGTGTTGTTGTTGGCACTGGTACAGGCACAGAAGGGGCCCACTGCAAATTGAAGAGTTATAAAGACGTTAGCTACATGCTGCTGTCTTTAGGCACTGTTGATTTCTTTATAGTATTACTTTATTCATAGACAGTTATTCTCTCTGACTCCTGAGCTCTAAAGCAGAGAATGCCTTCCAGCATCAGCTGCTGCTTTTATGCATACCTAACCCACACGACATGGCTAACTTCAGCAACACCTTGGCTAGTTGCTTTCCCTGTCTTCTCTGGTTGGGAAACATTCCAGATGTGAGATACAACACATAATTGTATTGTACACAATATCTGTAGGTTTTTATTTGCAGTTGTTTTTTACTTCCTTGCCTTTTGTGCAAGGATAATGCCAACACTGAAAGAGAGATTATTTAGTACAAGGAAGGCTGCAGAGCTTTGGCTGCACAACTACTGATACCTTCCAGTAACCCAGCATCTTCACCCAGCCTAGCCTCTACCCGCCCACCTATTACTTAGTTTAAAGTATCCTTACGTGTCCACAGGGGAGCAGTTTGCCAGTGTTGGTTGTCATGGGTGAAGCAGGTCAGTCCAGGCATGCTGCAAGTGTCGTTATTTTTTATTCTCTTAAGGAGTTTGCGCAGTTTCTTCTTCCGCCTTTGCTCTCGGAGCAGCCACAGCCTGTCTTTCTCCTGTAGGGCTTTCCTGCACACATGAAACATTAGGGTCATGCAGACTCTATTATACTCCAACACACCTAAAAAAAATGAAGCAGCTAATAAAATAAGCTGCTTTGAGGGAAAGAAATAACTGGTATTTTTTAGTTAAATGGCTTATCTTCCAAATGTCTCTGGATATAACTCTTTGAAATTCAATGTCACTGAAAGAACAAATGAAGCCAAAGGGGCTTAATAGGCTTGCCTGGATCTGTGATGTGACATTTCCCAAACCAGGAACCTTATCTCGAATTTACAAGCATTTCCACACGGGCTTGGTTCCTTGCCCAGGTGTCTGTGTGTTTATTCTTCTTAATACAAGATAAATGAAATACCATTACTCTTGCTTAGTTTATAGCTGGTGTGCGTGAACCAAATGTTAACATCTTTGCATTTCCTCTTTGAAAGGAACAGGCCTTCACTTACTTGAAAGGATGAAGACTAGATCCCTTGTGCCTCAGTTTGCTCTTGTGTTTTGAATGGTAACTGGAAAATAAAACCAGCATTGTTGATGAACAACAGAAAGACAATTGCTCCTCTTCATACCACACTTTCATACTGGATTTGGAGCAGATTTAATCCAGTGTCACTTCTCCCTTCAATTTATTCACTCGGGGTAAGCGCTGAATACCGAGCAGCCTTGCTAGACTGGCTCGGGCACTTCTGAGCCTTGTTGTGCCTCTTTCTTTCCCTCGCTCATTTGTGCATAGTGACACCTGGTGCTCTAACGTTGTATTGCAATATTCATCCACAGATCATTCCACCTATAATTGTCAATTTAAGTTGTCATTGGTTCTTATTTCCCTACACAGGGCTGATAAAGTCAACAGATTTAATTCAGTTACAACATTTCTTCAACTGAGTATCACAGAATCACAGAATAGTCAGGGTTGGAAGGGACCTCTGGAGATCATCTAGTCCAACCCCCCCGCCAGAGCAGGGTCACCTACAACAGGTTGCACAGGACAGCGTCCAGGCGGGTTTGGAATGTCTCCAGAGTGGGAGACTCCACAACCTCTCTGGGCAGCCTGACCAGTATTCACTTATTTGTTCAGATGATAAGATGACAAGCATATACCACCGTCCTGTCATTTTCCTTCTGAATGAAAGAATTTAAATACCAGTAATACTTTGTAGGGTTGGGTTTTTTTCCCTATTGTTACTCCCTAGAAGTTCCAGGAAAAATTTAACAAGATGCATGGAACTGTCCCAGCAATAGCAGTGTCTAATGTATTCTGAGATATGGAGGGTGTAAGCAGACACACAGATTCTAGCTGGGTGGCTCTACTGTTTCAGCTCTGTCTCCAGATTACAAGATTTTGCAGAAGTTTTCTTTCATGTAGTTTGCAAAGTTAAAAAAAAAGACAAAACAGCCTTAGTCAATGGCAATATTTTCTGACTGATAAAGTTCATTATACTACCCACACAAATCAGCAAAGACAAACTAAGTTCACTAAATGTTATTTTCTAAACAGTACATCAGAATTCAGTTAGTTGTCAGACTAAAATTCCCTTCAAAACAAAGCAAATATTTTCAATTATTAATGCTACTGGGAGCTTTAATAAATTTAATCCTTATAGCAAATTAATAAAATAATATTGTTAAAGAACCATCTATCTACAGTAAATGTTTTTATCTTGCACAGACACTATGTATTTCATTAACTAATCCTAAATGCTAAATCCTAATTCAATGCAGTTCTACAAATATTTAAACATATATATAACTCAGATGATTAACTTCATTGATTTCGGTGGTTAAGACCATCCATCTTAATAATGCTATGCACACATATAAGCGCTTCCTATATTGGGCCTGAAAAAGTTACTTTACATTTACTATAAAACAGTAATTATAAAAATAACTTCATGTTTACAGTATAAAATAAACTCACTTGTTAACATCAGTTTTGAAAGCAGTGGATTATAAGACAATATAAACTTTTGGAGCATTTGCCATTTAGAATGATACTGATTTCATTTTAAACACCTTTTGCCACACGTTCCACGTATGGGTTGGCATAACCCAAGAAACTGATCCCCATATTTTAGTGAGCTGTTGCTGATGCTATGTTGCAGAATCCACGTGGGCCACAGCAACTATGTGCCTCATATCTGTAAACTAGGGTGTGTTACGCCTCCAAGGATTTAAGTGCTGTGCGCAAAAACTCATTCTGTTATAGCAATGAGACAGAGAAGTATTGTCCATACCCTCTCATAGAGGCTACTTAGTTAAAGCTGATTTAGCCACAGATAATAGCACGGCTGCCTTGTGGTTTTAAGTACGTTCAAGTACAGCCTTTTTGTCATACTAATACTGCTACTGCCACTGCAGCTGCTGTACTCCTGGTGACATCTGCCTCACCGCAGCCTCAGAGATTGCTCTGTGATCACTATGATCAGGAGAAGCTGCTCCCGGTTTCTTTCTGAACAGCTTTCTCACAGGCAAATTCTGTTTGGGTTAACATTTGATTTTGAAAGATTTTCTGCTGTGCTTATTTGCAGAGCAAGAGCTTGTTTGCTCCCCAGACGGATTAAGGTGTGCTTGAACCTTCTTTCCGTGCAATCGGTGGGCATTTTGCAAGTATTTGGCTATATAAGAAACCAACTGTGCAGAGACCCGAATGCGTAATCACTATTTTAATATTACCTGTTGCACTTAAAATTCACAAAATATCCGCACTAGGGAAAAAAATGATCTGGTGCACTAAGTCAATGGTGGTTACAAAAATATGTTAAATTCCTGCTTCTCCCACCTGGCATAGCTGGTAGATATTGCAGTGATTGCATCCTAGGAGATAATACATCCAGCCTTGAAGAAATTGAACAGGAAGAAATTCTGTAATCTCTCTACCCTATTATTCCATGTACTTTACACACTATTCTTTTAAAAACAGATTTGTGTAATGCTGCACCATACTGACAATTTGCCCTTGTGGACGCAAGTTTTCAGAAAAAAGCCTGCAGCTTAAAATATTAATCTCCGGTATCTAGTCGCAGCATCTTCAGTACAAGAGCATAACTAACCGGTTTCTAAGCCATGTTACACATCCTGTTACATCACCACCACTTGACACAGAGGCATTAAACTCCTGCCTGGCAGAAGGTTGGCCTTGTGCTTCTGCAGCAGTCCAGCTCCCCCAGAAAGCGTTACACAAGAGTACAGTAAGTAGGCAGCCACTTAAAAAAACAGATTCTGATTCTCTCCTGTGGAGACACAGTTACTTTCGCACACTACAAATAATTACTCTGAAGTACACAAGAAATACCTTATCTTGTTACAATCACACTCTTCAGGTCGCTTCTTCTTCAGATGACCTCTCACCTCCCTCAGGTTTTTAATTTTATTTTGCAAAGTTTCAATCTAAAAAAAGTAACAATACAGCTTAAAAAAAATACAGCAGGATTTTTAGTCTTGTTCTAACCTTCTCAAACCCATTCTATTGTCACCAAATGCTTTCTTTTCACCACCTCCCATGACTCCCACCGCTAATAAGCATTTTCAGGTTATCTACCTTTCCAAAGGGAAACTACAGCAGGAGGAAACCTCACTGGTGCAGTCTGCCAGCTCTGATTACTGAATGTGAAAGCGGAATGTGGCACTGGGGGAATGGGAGGGCACACAGCCTCAGGTAGACAACCACTCCTGGTTCCATTGTGGTATTTCCTCTTGTGCTCTACAGCACATTTGCAAGGGGGGAAAGGTTACTCAAAGGAAAATGAAGCCCTTCAATTTCATCCTGGTATGGAGCTGAGAAGGAGCTGGGGAGGGAGTTCTCTGAAGTCCCCTCTTCAGAGCTTCTGAAAAAGAAAAGCAGCAAGGCTCCATCGTTTTGCGTGGCAGTCTTTAGCAACGTCTGGCCACGTGAGATATGGATTAGCAGCTAAATGTGCCACTGACACGGATGATTTTTAACTGCCTATTTTTTTAACAGTAAATGAAACTACTGCTTTTGTTCAGTCTAGCTCACAATCAGTGTGGCCCATTTCCACTCAGATGGATATTACAGGCTTCTACCTCAGTTCTTTACACAGCAGAAAAAACAAAATAATCCAGTATGAACAACAAAGTCACTGCAAAACTACCACTGGTCATCAGTGACCACAAGTCTATTGGAAGCACATGGCAGTGTTCAAGAAAAATACACACAGTATCCAGCCCTGTGACCCTACATCAGGAACACAACAGAACAGAGCTCTCTTTTTCTTTGGCATTCCATATGGCCTACATTTTCTGAAGAAAAAAGAATTAGAAGAGTATGGTGATACTGAAATTGCCCTTTCGTAAACCTAGCAGATCTAGGAAGTTTTCCAGTATCTATCTGCCTTGCTACATATCAACGTGTACCATAAAAGGGGGCCAACAAGTTCTTACATAGGACTGTGCTGTGAATTAATGTAATTTGGTAAGAGATTACAGGTCATTTCTTTATGCTTCTCTCTGGCATTTGTTCCACCCTTATCTCCAGATTCTTCATATACACAAGCCTAAGGAAAACAGATTCAATTCCAAAGTACAAGGGTTAAACACAAGCAAGCAAAATAAATAATTCTAGAAGTACTGACACTAATGAAGCTCACTTTTCCTTGGGCTTGTGTTTGACAGTTGAAGTCCTCTTTTTGAGTGGTACATTGGGGAGCAGGGCTAATAAGATGTGAAAAAGATCCAGATGAAATTTTCCCCAGAGTGGACAGACTTATAAGTCTCTCATTTATCTCTTAAGGCTTATGACATGTCTCAGCTGTCCCTTCAGTTGCAGTTCTCTCCCCCACTCAGCATCTTGTCTCCACAAACTTGTAATCACTTAATTATCTCTGAAATAACTATTCTGAAATCAGCCGGTAAGTTCAAAAGGTTCCAGGCAGGGACACAGATACCCAGAGGCAGACAGACACAAACACAAGTCAGCATGATCCCATCAGCTCACAGAAAACCATGCTAAAAACACACTGAAAATGCATGACTGATAACACCACTCACCTCGTGGTCAATATGAAGTTTATGGTCCTTCCAAGCTTGCAGTGACCTGTACAGATCTGTGTCACACTGAACGGTATCATTCTCCAGGATATAGCACCTTGGCATGAGAAAGCAAACAGTTATTATAGTGGATACACACATACAGAGCAATGCAAACAGCTGGTTTTAATAACCCAGCTCCAGGACAGATGAGAAGCCAGACTGGAAATGACATGCAGAATTCAAAAAAACAATGTTCATTCAAGAGAAGAGCGTGCTATGAGCCAGGAAAGAAGTCTGGATATAAGCTGCCATGGACATTTTTCAGAAGCAGAAAAATTCAGGGAGAATATTCCTATCAAGCAGAACCTGTTGACTGCTTAATTTCGATATGCAAATTGTGCTGCACAGAGTTCTTGCTTATTCATTAGACTGTCTACATAAATAATCTCTACTAACTAGCAAGCATAGAAAGCATTACTCAGGAGCAATTTCCCAATGCATAATTAAGTGATACAGGGGTAAGGGCAAGGATAAAGTACTTCTTTATAAGATGTATTACTACACCATGAAGAAAAGGGAAGGGGGGAGGGGAAGAAACAAAGAAATGTTGCCGTTTTCTACAAAAGGGATAATATTTTTCAAAGATACCTCACTGGCTTCAAAGGCAAAATACCCTCTGACAATTTTAAGTGCTTACATTTCATTAACTTCTAATGCAATCCAGGTTTTAAAATTATTTTAAAAACACAAAACCAAATGCTTGACAGATTTACCTGGGAAGTTTATTAGGGGTCAACAAATACCATGCAGTCATTTTTGAATGCTTGTTTAAATTAAAGCTGCGTATTTTCAATACTCCTTTATTTTCCTTTAACCAACTCACGCATGTTGTCCCACTGCCCTCTTTTCTGCAAGTATTCTTGGGGACTTCTCCTGAATTATGCACAACCTTCCTGACAATTCCCTGTATGGATTTGGGATTCACCCACTAAGGCAGCAAAAATCAATTTAATTTTTTCCAGAAGAAAAGCACAAATAGTGATTTATGGGTCCTGAGCATTCATGACAGCTGGGGTAAGAGGGCACAATTCTCTGATGTCAATCTCGCTACATTTCCTCGTATTAGTGAGTCTCTAACCCTGTAAACAGAAGTCAAACGGAAACCACAGATTTCAACAGCAGCTAACTGGATCACGCATGTTTACGTGAGCTAGTCACTCAGTGCATGTAATCAATAACGATTGGTAGATTTCCTGATAATTCACAAGCGGAAATGGTGGCTAAACTAATTAAGTACAGTTGAAGATACATCATCAGTCCCTAGACTTGTACACTGAGGAAAAGATTTTTAGCTGTTAGAGTGCCCAGATAATTCCCTCACCTCTCAATATGTTCCATTTACCAATGTTTCTCGTCCATCCAACTTCATAATAGAGATTTTCCTTTCCTAGCACTGGCTAGAGAAAGCTCTGAGAGGCTGCCTCCTCCCTTAGGACTGATTGGGAGTATGACATGAACTAGATCATACTCCAGTTAGAGCCTTTGGTCTTCAGCCAGGCCAAGTTACCCACTGCACACTGAGATTTCCATGTGTAGAGCCTTTCCTGATTTCAGATAGGCATACACACAACTGTTGGAAACAGTTTTGCTTGTCCTCACTAGAAACACACACTGATGGGTGATTACTGTCTCCAAAGTGCAGAAGACATAAAAGCACTGCTGTAGTTCCTCAGTAGCTTCATGGCCCTTTGTACACGACAAAATTAAAACAAAACTGAAAACTGTTGTACAGATGAGAAAAAGAATTTTAGTGAAGCTAGACTGGGTATCCAAAAGGGGCACAATATCACAAGTTATCACATCCATTTACGTAAAGCAGCCGCTTAAGCAGCAAAAGCTTTTAGGAATATACCATGTGCACTCACCTGTGAGTCACTTTTATTAGGTTAGGGGCTGTATACTCTGCAATGCCACCAGTGCCACTGTATTCCCCCATGTCTTTATCTTCCTCCTCACGAAGAATAGCCCTCTGCATCTTGTGTCGCTTGGTGATGTTTCTTGGTAAGACAGGTTGGTAGCCATCCTCTAAACCCAAGTTATAAACAGCTCCATCCAGCTCAATAGACACAGAACGGATCGAGCGATTCCGGACATAGCTTGGTTTGTATTCTGCATGGAAAAGAAAGTGAAAGGATTCAGAGGGGGAGAAACAGCATGTTACAATTGGTCCTCTTTGTGGTTCTTGGGAGAAAAAAACCCAGCCCTTACTGTGACATTCAGAATTAACTGGATGACAAATGGTGTTTGTTGCAGTTGTCCTCAGAGCTGCTGCTTCATTACCTTTCGCATGGATAGATGGATACCTTAAGGCATGAGAGAGAGGGCAGATGTAACGCAAATGCACAGGGATGGCTGAGGGGAAAGAAAATGTACTTGTCCAATAACACTTTAAGAGCAAACAGCTCTTCGGAGAGACCCTGCTCTTCCTCCCAAGAGTCACTAGGTGGCAGTAAGACCTTAAAAACTAACCATGACAGTTCAAGACAGCAAGGTCTTGGGTCAACCTTACAGATAGGTTCTCTACCGTTTTAGATTATCTACCGTACAATGCTCCGGTGCTAGAACTCCTGCAACCCTTCCGTGAAGCTGTCCCCAGTGCTCAACCTGAGCCTTTTCTCAATTCTATGCTCTTTCTTCAAGGTAAGACGCTTGATTTTTTGGGGAGGGATTAATATCTTAATCTTTACCTTTATCCACATCTAATTCTTTTCTTTACCATTATTGTCCTGATGTGCAGATCAGTCAGTGAGTTTCTACACAAAGCACCACCCTCCAGTGCTATGCACTCCCTCAGGCTTTGCTTCTGCATTTGCAGCCCAAAGGCAAAATGAAACATTTGCTATGAATTGTCACTACACAGTAGGAGATTCTCATTGATCTTTCCACCATTACTACTTTCCAAAGTTGTCTGTCCTGGCCCAAATCCCCAGATCTCCTCTTCTGTTTGGTCTGGAATGGCACAAATATATCCTTGTTATGGAGTCTAAATCCATATCTGAACTTCCCTACTGTATGATGGGGTCCATCTCTGACCATATTTCCTGTTCACTCCAACAGCTGCCGAGAGTCACTCCTTACACTAAGCATAATCATCTCATTCCTTGAGAAAAAGTAGAACCTAAGTACCATAGCCTCTCTTCTCCTCCCTGCCCAGTGCCTGAGTCTTTGCTCTGTATATGAGGCTTGGAGTCATCTAAGATGCTACCGGAAAAAAACGAGCCTCTTGGCTCCTCCGGTTGCCTCCCCTTTACACAGAGCTGAAACACACAGCACATCTCAGAAGAAGGAGGCTTCCTTCTGCAATCTGATAAGGCAAAACGCCAACCATTGTGCCAAATGAGAAGACCAATCTTTCTTGCAATCCCAAGCTCCACAGAAAAGCCAACTCTCTCTATGGGATATTCTCCCCAACAAAACAAGCAGGGGAAAAAAGGAATGGGAGGCAGAAAAACCAAAACTGACAAAAGAAATATCCACATCAATTGGCATGCTTTGGCATTAACGCAGAGTGACTTTCAAGAAGCCTTACATTAATTTCAAATGGATCACAAAAGTCTCAAAAGCCATTTTGCAGACTGTGGGAAGAGAAATAAATATCTCCTCCCACCTGAAACTGGTCCAAGTAGCATATTCTTGTCAGCGCCACACACAGAAAGTGGAATACCAGCTGGATTGTCTGGCTTTGCACATTTTCCACCTGTGGTTCAAAGTTTATTGCTGATACTAAGCCAGGTGAGTCACTGCTGAAGGGAAAAAAAACCACCCCAAAAGACCGACCCTATTTCAGGCACCAATTCAGGAAACGTTTGACTAAATGAGAAGGAAACTCCCATCTTTTCAGAAATAGGAGGAAGTTCCAAAAAGCTACACCCTAGCAATTACATTCAAAGTATAAACTCCCATTTCTTTAATTGTTCGCTCATTTCATCTTGTTAAGCTCAGCCAACTAAAAATTTACCTTCCTTCCAAGTCTAATATGCCAATCCAGCATGCTGGACCTCAGCAGATAGCTGCAGGGAACTGTCGTCTACACACATCCCCGAAGAATTAGAAGCCAGGAGTTACTCCTCCCTTGCAGCCAAACTAACCCAGCCTTACAATGAACAAATTGGTCTGGAGTGAGACAGCTCATAAAGGACTTGTATCGTTTTATTGCAATGCACTATCACAGTGCTGACTCAGTGCTGTGATTAGTACCAAACTCCATTATTTTCAGAGGAAGTGGTTAAAGTATTTTATAAGATCAATATTCATCTGTGTTGTGTTCTCCCACCTGTAAAGTGCACTGCAAGCATAAATTCCAATGTCTAATTATGTATTAGTCAATCCTCCCCCAGGTTTAAGTTTTACTCTCCAATTCATTTAGCTGTGTACACAACCCACAAACAAAGTAGATCTAGGGCTGTTAATTATTTGGCCCAGAACACCTATACTCCCTTTTTCAAGTTATTAAAGTTGGGCTTTGGTAAGCTCTGTGAGTCCCGATGCCTCTCTCCCTCTGGTCTTCTAGAAGCCAGCTGTCTTATAGATGGTACTGGTGAAAATCTGCATCTTCAGAATTGAGTCTGGAAATGGAGTCCAGAGAAATTTAGGCCCAAGAAAGCTGTCTATGTTTCAGTGCACTACTCATCCAGCTGAGTCTTCTTGGACCACTTGACAAGCGTGATTGTCTTCACTGGAGCCTGAGAGGAAGGACACTGTTCTGGTCCAGATTCCCCCCAGTCTAGAGACTCACACACACCTGATTTTTTACAACTATTTTTTGGTAGCATCTCAGGTTTCAACACTGTCTAGTGAAAGCATCAACTGCAGTATCCAAAATTATTATTCAACTGGATAAAGTGAGGCAATTTTGTATTATAAAACCAGGAACTTCGTATCTGACATAAACATGCCCAGCTTCACATCCTCATCACCCAAGCCCTATTACTTATTTTGCAGCCGCCAAATTCATGATTTAACACTGAGATCATTTGGAAATTATAATTCTCTCTGAGAAGATCGTACCCAACTACAACTACTCTGTGGTGATTTCTGCAAAGCAAGAGTGTGACTGCTCAGCAGGAACACTGCAGAAGACCTAGAACTCTTGGTCTTCCCTGTTGACACTTTACGTAGGTATTTTGGATCCGATGTATTTTCTAGTATCACAATGACGACAGAGTAAGCCAGTACGCAAGGATTCTGGCTCCTCCACGTGTCACAAGGAAAATATCCGCCACTAGCCTCATGAATTCCTGCTTGACATTTCCCAGTAATGTCTATCTGTTTTGCAGAATTTTGTAGTGAAAAAGCATTTTTTTCTGTAAGACCAAAGGAAAATTAAGCACTTTAAAGTAAAATTTTTTAAAATATCTCAAGTGTCTAGAAATGCAGATAAAGGTTTAGAGGTGTTTTTTCTCAGGCATTAGGTATCTAGGGATTTCTAGAAATCTTATTTTGAATCTGTGTCCTTGGATATTTCAAAGACGAAAAAAACCCAACCCCCAAAACTCTCTCACATCCAGTTTCTCACAACTGCCATTAAAAATTATACTTCAAATCCATTATCCTTAAAGTAGCTTATGTTCAGGTTTGGTTTTTTTTTTTTTTTCTAGTAACAAAGGAGGTCATTTTGCTTCAGCATTGAGAATACCTCAAAGAAAAACTAACAACATGAAAATTGGAATAAAAATGCTCTAGCCGCTTCGTACACACTTCTGTTTGTTGTTTACAAATCTGTGGGGCCTATCATCATTTCTCTACATGCAGCTTAGTACCTCCTTTAATCACATGCACTTCTTCATCACAGGAAGAGATCAAATCCACAGCAAGCAAAACATAACAGACCACAACACAGCCAAAGATTTGAAGAACTCTCTATTACTTTAAACTTTCTTCCTACTGCAAAGCTTTGTTTCATCTTTCTTATAAAAATAAAAACATACTAAAGAAAATAAAGAGGACGAAGAAATGCAAACATTCCTGACACCCAAACATTAATGCTTATGTGTCTCTAGCATATAAAAGCTTTGCAGGTGAGTTGTCTATTTGTACATGGCCCAAATAACATGTACATGACAAGACCCTGTTTTGCAACTGAATTTACTCACTTTAGAAAAAATTTCTGCCTGCTAAATGCAATGGCGCATCTGACAATGGGTCTAGACCATGCCTACAGTAGAAAGTAATTATTTTATCAAAACATTTGGTGCTCCAGCCCCTCTATCAGCAATTTAATCTGGTCTTTTAGACCACATGTTCTCACCACACATAACTGGTCTTTAATCTTTCTGAAAGACCAATCCTCATACCCCCATTAGGGTTTGCACCTCAGAAGCACAGCATCCAATTTATTTTTCTACAAATGACCACAGATTAGAATCTGTCAAAACTGCTCTCTGCAAATCCATCTCTGTTGTGCGTGATAGAAGGGGGCAATCAGGGTGTTTCTTTCAAAACTACACCATTGCTGTGAACTAATGCATTAATGTGGACGTGACCCTAGTCCAGTTTGAAACTTCTATTTAGCTATTGTTCAATCCGATGCATAGCACTTCCTGGCATTCAAGTAGGGCTGCAGTATGATCCCACGCACTCACCAAATTCTGAGCAGCTTACCTCAAAGATACCCTCAGAGCTATGCAACCCAGCACAGACTGCACTTTATCCCCAAGTCTCATGAAACAGGTCATAAAAATCCAAATACGCATCGTCAGTATTCAGGTCACCCTCTTACCATTCACAATCCAGTGAGCCAGCTTCCTAGGTAAGCTGTTTAGAAAAACAAGGTATGTTACCTTGACTTGTATTGCTTTGTGCTTATTTGCGTTCAGTGTGTGATTTATTAGATAAGTGCATGTGGAAAAAATAGCCAACACCAAATCAAAGAGTCTATGTCAACAGGTCCAAGCTAACCGCTTCCACTGTATGGCACACCCTGGATGTGGGCAGAGGGAAAAACAAAGAATCTGCGGAGTCAATTATTTTACTCAAGACACAAGCAATGGGAATATGATTGTCAAGATCCTATCTTACGCTGCTAAAGTTTATGCCTTACAGTTCAATAAGGCAAGTGAGCTGAAGGCTATAGCATAAACTCTGCCTCTTCTGAGCAGAACACAGGGAAAAAACACCATTCTGATCCCTCTGCTAGAGGGAGCAACCTTCACTTTTTTTACCTCAGTCTCCTTCATACATAATTATACACTTAACCACCTCCTCTGGATGTTGTGAAAATTAGTTAACGTTTAGGTAGCACAACACAGATGAACAGCACTTAAGTAAGTGTTAAGTATTATCAGATAGCATTCTGTTGCCTTCACCTAATTGTTTTCCTCTCCTGATTTAAGTGCCTTCGATCTACTCCTGTTATTTGACTCCCCATGACTGAACTTTCTTCTGTGTGACTTCGGGGAAAAAAAAGGTAATTGAACTGCAAGTTCTAGTGTTATTTAAAGATTATCTGCTGTGCCACATATTTAAACAGCAAGTATAGTTGAGTAATATCATCCTGGAACCAATAATTTTTTTCAACTAAAAATTAGCTTAGTTAGGTACTAATCAGCTTGCAAGGCAAATATAATGGGAGAAAATCAATTTAAACTCTCTGTTTGAAGCTTGTGCCAGGTCATTATACAGAAAGACTAATCTGCTAAATAATTAAGGCTCTGTATTTGTGGAGTGAGACGAAAGAAACATTACAAGTGAATAATAATTCTGTGCTGCCGTTTGCCTCTTTAATCTATAATTAGACTATGTACTTCAAATATAGATGTTAGTCTGACTAAGGTTTAATAGTGGAATGGGCTTTCTGTAAAAGCACCTGATCTGTGCCAAGGAAACTAGAAACAGAGTCATTCCCTTTGGACGTGATCTCTGGTTAAAAGTCAGCCTTGTCTCTGCTGACTGGATGACTGAAAGGATGTTAGAAGCAAGCAGCTTCTGTAACAAAGTACACGCATCCTTATTAAAAATAAATTACTGCAGTAACGGCTCCAAGCATTGCAGTACCTACTGAAAACTGGAGTCTTTGCTGTAAAACACTGTTCGTGTTTCATGGGCTACGTAAGGGTATGCTACTTGCCACTTCAGTGCGTGCACTGCATTTCCCAGTTTTGAAAGACAAATATAGGACCCTACTTTGGATCAAAACACTCCTCTTCCCACAGACAGAGATATTTTCAAATCTGATTGACCAATACAAGGCACACTGTTTCAGTGTCAGATGCACAGTAAATATGCTGATAGAATTCAATGCCCATGAAAATCAGGGCAATTTATGTGTTAGTGAACAAACTAGTAACAGTCTTCTAAGGCAGAGAGAGAAGGTACAGTGGGCTTGCTTACTTTTCTTGGAGAAGAGTTTTTTTCTCCGTCCAACATGGCTCAGTTTGTATTCGTTCTCTTCACAATTACAGTCTTCACTATTCCTGTTGTAATACTTGGGCAAAATACTGGAGGTGCCTTTGCTGTTGCCTGCAGCCGCCAAGTTCGCCATTCCCTTGCACTTGTGTAGCTTGAGCTTTCCACTGGCATCTTCCACACACTGCCATTTCTGGAAGAAAAATTTGGTCATTAAAACTCTGTCCCAACTGAGCTTTGTCTAGTGGCCAGCTCCAGTGATCTATCAGAGATTCCTTGTTGTAGTAAGTTGGGGCTCATCTATCACCTACTACCAAAACAGAATTTTTTTCTAATCCCATTTTCAGACAAAACAGGAACTCTTTGGAACACTCTTGCATTAGTTTTCGATCTTGTTTCTCGGAGGCAGAACAATGGGAATTTCTTAACAAAATCAATACTACAGCTAACATGGAGGTGAAAAGTGACAACTTTCCAAAGTGTAACTGGGGCATAAACCAAGGATGTTTCAAGCCTTATCCACAGGTTTGAAAAGAATCCTTGCCTACCAGCAAGCGTGTTTGGCTGGCAGGAATCTATGCCACTGTTATGCTATTAAAACAGCACCAAGCTCCAGGCCTGCATAGAATCTCAACCCCATCTCACACTCTACAAGAAGGGAAAATACTTTTCAGAGGAGTGTCCTTCTCTTTCCTAGTTCAAATGCCTGATGGTGGGATGACTTTATCCAAGTTGTGGGTTCCTTTACTGTAAAGATCTGGTCTGAGCTGGTTAGCTAGACTTGTTCAACATTCAAAGAGGAACAGTCACTTCCAGGGTATAATTCACTTCATCCTAAGGTGGCCATATAACAGAGATAAGAAAAAGGATTACCCTGCAGAAGTGCCTGTTTCTCTTCACTAACCTTTAAAAGGGTTTGTATGATGGGATCAGCTATGGAAGTCTGTAGTTCCACGCATTTATCTCCATCTTGAGTGTTTCTTTTAATAACTTTTCCCATTCAACACCCTTGGGCTTAAAAAGTAATGGTGAGCGGCACTGGATGCCTGTGAAGTGAGAATCTCCTCCCTCCGCCACTCAAACTACAGAAAATCTCATCTCTGATATCCAATTCCTTCTGTTACTCAAAACCTGAAGTAACGTGCTTATAGTTCCCTTTGTGCTGCTGTCAGAGCTGTGCCGAGGGCAAGAGAGTTTAGCTGCCTTCAATCTGGCGCAGAAGTTTTATCCACTGCCCAGATACATCATAAAATAATTTCACCTACTCCTTTATTTACCAGCACACTACTAGCTTCAGAGCTAGGCTTCGAGATATGTAAAAAACCCTCACAGTAGCAGTTGGTACTGTTTTAAGTAGAGACTCACAGAAACACTTCAGCTTTTTGCTGAGTCTTGAGAGGCATTCCTCTTTTTCCCTATTACAAATCCTAAGTCTCTGCCTCCAGGACTCACTGGAATATTGAGAATTTTCCAAATAAAAGAACAGAAGGAAAACCAGCAACAGCTCCCAAGTGAGATGACATTTTACATCAGCCTGCAGCTCTACAAGGGAGATTCAGTCACTTCCACTCCCATAGAGAGACGCGCCTGGGCTAGGACAACAAAGCCTACATTCTCCAATGAAATTACTCCATTGTTGGCATGACAGCAAAGTAACAAAACAGTATCACTGTGCTTTTATAACACAGAATTTAACAGAAGTCAGAAGTGAACTGGCTAGTTACAGTGGATTTATTTATGTCCACGGGAGATCCTCTCATTTAAAACAATTGGTGTTTTATTGTGTGTCCACTTATTTCCTCAAACAATTGGATGCCAAGTCTCCTGAGCTATAATTACTTCTTTGGTGCAGATATTGTGTCCAACCTCTTGTACAATCCAAGCCTTGCACTTATGCAGATAAACCTGCCTTAGCTTTCAGCACAAGGAATCACAGAAACTCAATGAGAGATACTGACAATAAGACATTTGCATCAGACACCTTTGCATGACTGCCTTCATCTGTAAAGCAGGACACACTTACCTAGATTAGATGTAGAACAAAAAAAAAACCTTTGAAGAATAAATTGCCGAGTCTTAATTTTATCTTTTTTTTTATGCATGCCTAACATTGATTGATGCACAGGCTGAGGTTTGAAGTAAAAGTTATTTTACTAGAATAAGCAATGGTTTCTTTCACAAGGAAAAAACATGTAAAAGTATTTGTTGCTGTTCCCCATTTCAATTCATCTAAATCTTATTTTTGAAAACATATGAACAAACTGCATTTTCTGCTCAGTAGAGCTCTATGCTGTACATGTCTGATACATGAAAAACGAAGATTCAGCAGAGGGCAGGTTAAACGCTGTGATGAGAACTACTGTAAATAAGTGCTCTGATGTGTAGCCCAAAAATATTTTTTCCTCTATTTCTTTCATCTCCTGTCAAGAAAGTGATGCTTATTTTTCCCCTCCAGGTGAACTGGAAAAAATCCTTTAATTTTTGGTGCAGTTTAAATCTTTCCAGGGCAGCTGTACACTACAGTGAAAACATCTTAAAGGCTTTGCTGGAAGGGCACGTTGTATGCATTAATAGGCCCACTGCTGAACGACTGCAGTGCAGAACTACATAAATGACTTTAGAAGCAGACGTTGAACACACGTGGAGGGGAAAAAAACCCCAAACCAAACCCCCCAAAAACCCGAAGTCCCACACTTTTACTTTTTTCCTCAAAACAGATACAGGCATGTGTGTGAACGTGTCTGGGATTCAACAACTTACCTTGGTCTGCTTGTAAGTACAAACACAAATTCTCTAGGTCAATACCACAGCTGTATTAGTTGCAGTTATTTCCACAGCTTGCTTTCAAACTTAGGGAAAAAGGGCAGTAATTGCAAGGGAACTGTGAAAAACCCTGCTTGACAGTCAAGAAGCATTAAACATTGTGAATTCTTGCATTTTAAATTGGTTTCTAACACATAGTATGCCATCATGCAGAAACCTGTGTCAACCCCTGGAAGCAACTAAAATATTTTAGAAGAGGTAATCACTTAAATAATTAAGTCCCTATATGAAGTACTCCAGAGTGCCCCAGAGATACTTTGGCTCACAGGTACAAATGATAACCACCCAGCAGCAAAACGTAATTATATATAAATAGTGGATTAACTCAACCAGTCGAGAAAACAAAGTGCCCTTAGTTCACCACTTGCCCCCAACGTTTCAGGTCTTTTCTTCATTAAGCCAAAAGATATGTTCCTAATTCAAGTTCTATAGCTCATAACATCCCACAAGACCTAAATCCTGAAAGGGAGGGCAGTTGAACACAAACTAAAAGTCAGTGGAAAATGCAGACTCCCCCATAACCTTGCTCCCAGCTCACATCAAAACTCCATAGGAAGACCATCTTTCCTCCTGTAAAGCCTTGCAGAACAGCTACTCAAACCATCAAATAAATGGCTTTTGCAATATGTCCTGAAGTCCATCAAGCTCACATTGTGCAAAACTTTCCAGACACCTCGTTTAATCATTAAAGCCGTTCCAGCTGGAAATTTCCCACCATCTTCAGGCAGGCCAAGTTAGCTGCTGTGCTTGTGCTTTCTGCCACCTACTGTGCTGGGCTTGTTCTAACACTTCTACTCCGTCCTCTACCCTGCCTCCCACTGCACCACATATGCTATTCGGTTATTTGTGTGCAAAGCAGAAGAGTCTGGGCTTTACTTTAATGGAGAAATTAGTGCTACTGAACAGAAATGTTGTTCAAGGGTACACTGCAAAGGTAAAGAGAAGACAGTTTGTAACACATACTCTCCACTCCAGACCAAACTACCTGCTCTATATATCAACAAGAGTAAATTAGGACTTCAATATCCACGAAACATGAATCTTAACAGCAGCAGTTGTAGACTGAATAGATGCCCTATTTCCCTCCAGTAACACTATTCACCTTGAAGACACAAATGACCCCTTAGCAGAAAAAGACATCGTATTTTTCTGTGTGTCAAAACCCCATTATTTCCTTCACAGCCCTCATCACCATCAAGTGTTTTTTTGCATTATTGTGCATCAATGTCTTCTTACTGCTCTAGCAATCACAGATGTTAATTCAAAGGCATTACTTGAGGCCCCAGTCAGAAACAAATAGCCATGACCTTCCCTGTAGGTTTTTTTCCTACAATTCACTCATTTCCCTCAGTGAATCTCTCCCAGTTGACATTGTTTTCTTTAGGGGAAATGGGCTGATCACACAAGCCTTGCTAAGAAAAGATTCCAGTTGAAACATACAGCTCTCAGAGCTGAGCCCTAAATCATCACGCTGTGTCTCATCAGCTCCTCTTTCTGTTACGCGAAAGAGATTCCATTCCCTTTTACAGAGAAGTGAAAGTTGAAACTGATCAGTTAGCTGCCAGCAAGGCTCCCTCCCTAACAGTTCTAGGAATACAGGAATATAGGCTCTAGGAATCAAAATTTCTGTAGGATAAGAAGGTCCTCTGTCCCTGTCACCAACCTGACAAAAACACTTCACCAATATTCGTCGTCTTTAGTTTATGCAGATGCTTTCTGAATCCCATCCTTGCTGCCACATTGGATGGCGAGCTGGAAACAGGCTGCTTTAATCACTAGAAATATTCTACTCCCAGTCCAAACTGATTCATGAGTAATCCAGATACATTTTTCATTATATGAAACAGTACAGTTACAGTTTAGTTACTATGAAACAGTTGAAGTTACAGTTCAGTTAGCTCTTCTCCTTTGCTGTGGTTTGCTCCTTGTGTTATTTTTTGTTGGGCTAATGAGGACAAACAGCAAAACCCAGAGAGAGACACAAGTCCCTTCTCCACAAGAGGTAGTTCTACTGCTTTTGCTGGCGGCTTGTCCTACTGCTCAGACGTGACAGATTTCAGGAAACAGTCAACCTGAATTTTCCCATTGTTTGTTTCATACATATTACTATTCCTCTGTTCTTGTTAACTGAAAATAATTGGCTCATGTCTTCTGTATAGCATCTCTTAGACTCATGCAGGCAGATTCCTCTCTCAGCAGCTTTTTTTTTTTTTTTGTCTGAATATGCCCAGTTCCTTAGCTCTTTCCCACAGGTATTATTTTCTTAATCTTTTAACTACACCTTCCCCCTCCGCCCCGTACCTTTTTCCAATTTATCCATTGGCAAAGGATGAGTCTACTTTCCCCTATTTCATGTCATCAGTATATAAGTAGCACTGCCTGATCTTCATTCCAAACCAGACATTATTTCATTACACTGACTCGTGATTTTTTGAAATTTGGACCTCTGGGCTCTCAGCTCAATTTCAGTTGTCCCACACTCCAGATCACTCAAACCTTAAAATTCTATGATGGATGAACAATTTCTTGTCAGAAAACCTGGAGAGCTTTTTATGCCCCGAACTGCAGCTGGAGTGAGGCAGGTGGGACAATTAACTAGCATGCAAACAAAAAAAATCAGGTATTCAGCTAAATTTAAGATTACAATTATATAATTCATTTGTTATTAATATAATAATTGGTTTGTGGTATCAAGTGGTCCCAGCTGCCGTGTTAGGTACTGCAGAAGCTAAGGAGTGAGTCCCGTCTAAGCAGAAATTACATTAGTGGCAGAGGAAAAAAACAGCAGCAACAAAAGGGGAATTGATTTGTTTGAGGTCCCACATTGAGTCCGTAACAGTCCTGAGACTGAAGCCAGTCTCCTGACCTCCAGCTTGTTGTCTTTTGAACTAAACCACACTGTTACTCATGCCTAGATACTTGAAAAATTTGGGGGTTTTATTAAATGTTAGTATTGATTTTGGCAAGCAAATTGGAACATCTACTACTGTAATAACAAGGAGTTTAAAAATCTCAGTTAGTAAGAGATGCAAATTTCTTGGTTTTGTGAAGCAACAACAAGCAAAAAAACCTGTAAGTAAAATAGCCTCTGGAAATCATTATAAGCTATTTCTGGCTAAAGGAGAAAAACAATTTTGTTAATTATAATTCTTGATAAGGAATACAATCCTTAAATAACAGCCCTTAATAAATCATCACGATTTTAATTTTCATTGCCTCTTAATGTTATCAGTTTGAGGGCTGATAAAATTTTTAATGTATGAAGTTATCAACAAGTCATTTCTTGTTGCAATCACAGATTAAGAACCGGATCCTGAAAGTTGCTGAGCATTGGAACTCAGGAACTCCAAAGGTCTGCCTAATGAGCTATTAAAACTATCTGGATTCTAGCTGGCTTGATACGCTTCACTTATCAACAGAACGAAAATTCTTTAGTAACCTCAGGTTACTAGGTACAAGAGATCCAGACAACCACAAAAGATCAAAAACTTTCTTCCCAATTTTTAAAGAAATTGCTTACAAAACCTGACTTACTTTCCTAGGTCAGGCTAACGTAAGTGCTGTCAGGAAAGGGAGAAAATGTAATTTTTTCTACTGTTCCACCCTTGGCACTAGGCAATAGCTAATGATGATTATGGTGGCAGGAATACGATTTAGAGGTACTGCTTATGATCTGCTGTAGGAAAGCACACACTGATCAGAACAGTTTTCATCATTGCTATGCCATGCTATGTCAGATAACTGGGGGCACCAGTCGAGTAAGTGACATACTTTTAGTTATGGTATCTTCATGCCAGTTACCAAAAGAGAATATCCCTTCAGGATCCTGGTACAGCACAAAGCAATCAGAGGGAAGACTGTATCAAACCTTTCATTTGCAGAACAACTGAAGGAAACAAAGTGCAAATTTTTGCATTTTTAATGTTCTCCTGGTGAGAACTGTCACAAAATATTTCTAATGCAATTTAAAGGCAAATTCTACTTCTATCAGTTTTGCACATAAATAGAGCTTTGAAAATAAAAAGGATTTGAAAAGGAAATAATGTGAATTCAGAAAACTATTTTCCTTTACAAGTCAGCAATATTAGTGTACTATACCAGGTCCTGCTAAAGACAAAATTAATACTTTTTTTTTTTTTCCTCCACATGTACAGCATAGATTCCCTATAGCAATCAGCAGTGCTGCAGGTATTGCATGTTCAGCAAACGTGCACAAAGTTGGCAAATGACTTAGAGGAAGATTTTGTGCAGCTGCTGTTATGATACTGTGGAGCTGCTGGGAATACTCTACAGAGCAATGCTGATATCATAATTGGCTTCCACAAAAGCACATTAATGCAGGCCGCCAGATAAAAGTGGGTCAGCTTCCACTTAACAGCCAGTTTAGAATGAAAGGCCGAACTACACTGCAGAGAAAAAATTTGTGTGGAAGCCATTAGGTACTAGGATAAATGTTTTTTATTTCATGTGGGAAGAAAGAGCTCATCTCTTTTAAATCCTTGAATATAAATGCTGAGCTGCTCTTTCATCTGAGCCTACAGTCACCCTTTGTTGGATGCAAATAACTAACACAGACCAAACCCTACTAACTGAAAAAGAAAACATGGCAACACACAGATTCCCATTGCACTCAGAAGAATTTACATATATTAGTGTTGCCAAAAAGTCCCACATAATGCACTCTGAAACAAGGTTTTAAACAGCATGAATAGCCTCATCTCCATGATCCTGGTGCTCTCTTATCAAAACGATTATAGGTCAAGGAGGGTGACAGAGATTTGCAAAGGAAGACCACTTTGTGGTGATAGAACTGTATTCACAAACTTGCACACTCAACAAAGCAGCATTTCAAATTATCCCTCTCACAATTCAAAGCTTTCTTTCCCTCTCCTTTACTCTAAGCTCTGTCCTTGTTTCTTCTCATTCGCTCCCCTTCCTAGTGTTTGTCTTTCATTTGTCCTTCTCGTCTCCTGATCGCACTTCAGATTCCCTGGCACTGCTCAGACTTCTCTGCGCATGGAATAGCAGGTCCCCAAAACTTGTTTGAGTCAAAAGAAAGAGACCCAATGACTTGAGTAAGCTTTCACCTAAATTCTGAACCAGACTTCTCTTCATCTTTGCATCGGGATGAGAAAATTCACCTTTTGCACTAAGCACCCCAGATACTGTTAAATTCCCAATAATTAAGTGTCCTGCAGGATCAGGAGATATCTGCTAAATAACCAGTGTATCTGTATACCACAAACTCTCCCAAGGCAGTGGTATGTTTTTCATTTGGGCTCATTCTACTTACTATGCAGAGCTGTGAACAGCACCAGCAAACAGACAACACCCATTTGTCATTTGAGAAGTAAGTCTTGCTTCACTCTGAAAAGACTTTTGGGTGCACCCATATTTAGACACAATTTATCCTCAAATAAGCACATTCATCTCCCACTATTCCTGCTGTCTAGACAGACTACTAGGACATATTCTCCAGAGCAGGGGTTAGATGGATTGAGACTCCCTTGAGAGCCCTTCCCAGACTCTAATTGAGTTGATTGTTAGGCAATTTTTCCTGATGTCCAACTTAAATTTCTTTTTTGCTCAATTTCATCCTATCACTTCCAATTACATCTGACTGAACTGCTCAAAACAATTCTTCTCCTCTCTGTCTCCTGACAATGAGGATGCAGTACATGGATTTCTTATTAGCACACCTTCACTTCAGAATTTATTGGCAATTCTGAATATGGAGTTGACATTTTATGCCCACTTCTTACAGATGTCAAAGATACTTTATTATCCATGGAAGAAAACATAAGCCTGTGAACGTGTGTAGACGATACAAGGCCTTCCCCCTTTCTTCCATAACCGAGACATGTGGTAATTAGAGTAAGAAAGCCTGAATGTAGCTAAGTTACCTTATGCAAAGAGACAGCTTCAGTGACAACACAGGCTTGGAAAGTCTCTCTTCCCCTCTGTTCTTACAATAACGTTCAAAATAATTGGGAAGATGAAGACAAAAGGAAGAAGTTGAAACATCTCTCAAAGGGAAAATACTGATGGAAAAAGAAAAGCTGTATTTCCCCAAACTACTTACTGCATGATGTTGTAGAAGAAACAATGCCTTTTCCCCCAGTTTCTCAAAGAACACTGCAAGTTCAAAAAACAATGGCTTGCTCCCACCCATCTAAAATTTCAGTTCAAGACATCTGGTGACAATAAACTACTGCAGTTCAGTATTTTTAGGAAGAACAGCAGTATTTTTAGGAAGAACAGGACGTTATACTCTCTCTTATAGTAAATCTGACCAAGCAGCCACGGAGGAAAAAAGCATCTGGAAAATGCTTATACATATAAATTGGATCCAAACACCTAAGGAACAATGGACTCATTTCACAGGTGCACTGAACTACATGATTGGTACACAGCCAGAAGCAGGGAGTCTGGCCTCCGACAGTAGAAAATGAACTACTGTAGCCTAAGTAGCCCATTACTGACTATAGCCTTGGTAAGCCATTCAGATCATGTCTGCAAGAATGGTTATATTCCACAGACTGATGTATTCTGACAGCCCTCTGAGCTGCCAGGATATGAGGTAATGCCAGTCCAATAACAGACACATTAGCATGTGGACCCATCTACCTTCACCCCTTTGTCCCCATGTCCACAGGCAGAATGTGTTACAGTCATCGGAAGGGGGTTCTCAGACCGATACCTGGACAAGAAAGCAATGGCACAGCATTAATTTTGCCATGTTTCTGAAGGATAAGAATCTCCCCAAGAGTGGAGCTGCTGGAGATGGCTTTGCTATGCCTTTGCACTGCTGTGATAAATTTGCAAAACCTTCTTCTGCACTGAGACCATGTATTCATACTACCCTAAAATAGTTTTTTCCTGGATTTCTTCTACATAACTTGGATCTAAAGTGAGCGTATTTTCATATCTGCCCAGAGCAATCAGGTAACAAGAGAAATGACACACAATCAATGAGCTTTGTGCCCATATACACATAGACTGCCTGCAGTCATAATTGCATGTGTGTTTTCACAGTATATTTTTAAGAGGAGGGATATATTGCACTCACAGAACGTGTTTCCCATTATTATATGTAATTCCAAATAATAGCAACAAAAAGAGTTAAATTAAGAATTCAAAGCAAAGGGAGCTGTATGTATTTGGAGGAGGCCGATCTATTAGGTTCACTGTAGCTTCTCAACACTAATGAATCCCAACCACGTTCAATTTGGGTAATAAAATGTTAAAACAGCATAGGCAGTTCTCTTAACAGTAGCCAAGAATCAATACAGAAGGCACTTGAATCAGCAATTTCCTGACTGACAGTCAAGATCATAAAAGCTGTAATAGAGTTTTGAGGAAAGGCCACAGAATAAGCCATTTGATTTATAAGGTGGCATTGACGACAAGGTCAAGAAGGACTTTGTCACAGTTAAGGTGTAAAGCCTAGCCCAACTACAACTGCTTACTCTTAGTCAGGGGTGCAATGCCGTACCTGGCCAAGCTGTTCACAAGCCGTTTGATACTCAGCTCGCTGACAGAGGTCTTTCACACGCTGGTACTTGGGTAGAAAGTTTTCTTCTTGGGCATCTACCTTCTCATTCTCCCTCTTATGCAGTAGTTTACTGGGGGGAAAAAAAGAAAAAAGAAAAAAAAAAAGAAAAAGAGACTTATTTTTGCATTAATACGCATATATTAATATATATACAATTTGCTGAAAAGGCTCAGAGGAGTAGGTTATCTGCTAAGTCCATGGCATCACTGATGGCCAAAACTTAATAGTCCAGTAGAAACTAGCACTTATCATCATCTCTGATAACACAAAATTTATTCATATCATGCTCTCAGGGAGTATACAAAAACATACAAAACCAAGACAATGTGTTTCAGGTCTGACTAGCAGGCAGTAACAATAGCCCATGTAAAGAGACCATATCCTCCTCACTCTACAGGGCTGCACTTTGCAAACCTTTCGTGCCCCGTGTTACATATTAAGGCAGAGGCACAGAGGGAATGGCCAGCAGATGAACATGCAGAGAGGAATAGCCTTATTCATACTCCCATGATAAAAGCAGGAGGGTCAGGCAGCAGCTGAAAGAAAAACGGGATGCCTTTCCATCTCTTAATCCAAGTAAAACTCCCCTTCCCCCACCCCAACAGCACATTTATGCAGGCTGTAGGCAAAGGCCATACATCCCCTCCTAGCACACAATCACTGCCATTAGGCATACTGCAGCCCTGTCCCTGCTGGCACAGCTAAATGGCTTTAGGTCTGTGGTGGAGTGCTGCTTTGGCTTTAGCTATTCAGTATCATTCTATTTAAAAAGACTGGGCTTTGTGATTAACACTTTCCTTACCCTCTTTCTACTAGGAATGAGTCTCTCCACACCTTCATCTTTTTCTTTAAATGGAACCTGGGAGGAAACAAGGAGAGGAAGAAGCAATTCCCACAAAAACAGTAAGCAGGTCATGCCCCAGTTTTCTTTCCCACCCCCAATTCAGATGAGAAACATTACATATAACTGCACAAGGGCACATCCAGCTTTATGAAGCAGTCACAGATGCCTCTCCAGTGCAAATCATGAGCAAACACAGGATAGATTTGTTCTCACAGGGACAAAATTCACAACAGTACAACTATTCCAACATAAGCACATTTAAGGCACAGGGGATTAACTGAATTGTCCTTGATCACAAAGGATCGCAAATTAAATCAGGATTTCCTGACTCCAGTTTGGGCTCTTAACCTGTACCCTACCCCCAAAGTATCCTATTCTAAAGCAGCTGCTCTTTCCCCCTCTCCCTCCACCCAACTACTTGTAAAGCAAATCTCCTTCTTCCCTTTTTCTGCTAATTTCCTCTAGCAAGTGTCCAGTCTAGTTCTCTTCCTCAATGTTTTTCCAATGAAAGTACTGTTGTAAGGTCTGAAATAATAACTGTGCAATTCTGAGTGCTAGCCTGTCTTTATATTATAGTCTAATATACAACCAATCCTTTCAACTGAATTATTCTACAATTAATTCAATATGAAATGCTTTGCTACAAATGATGCCACTGAGACATTTAAAATCTGTAACTCATATGGCTAGACCTTCATGTATAGCCCTCTCACTGCTACGCAGATTACATTTAGTATATCCAGATGCCATATACGCCACATAGCAAGTATATGAACCTGACAAAATGAAAATATGCAACTGAAGTCAGTCACATACTGTCAAACAGGTCTTAGTATTTTCCAGTGAATGATGTACTCATATAGATAGTAATTTTATTATATTTTGCTTTAAATTTGCTGCACGTTGCTGAATACTTGCTCAGTCTCCTGTACAAACACATCCATGTTTACATTCACATTTCCATTTCTTACCTATTCACTGGTCTCTCAGAATCCAGAAGCTTTAGAATTGATTTACCATCCATATCAGATGGAATATCCAATCCAGCAATATCTAGAATTGTAGGTGCAAGATCAATATTCAACACAATGTGAGGATTCCTGAAAAAACATATACGAGAACCTGCTTTAAAGTCTATGCAATGATACCAAGCAAGTCCAGCTCTTCCACAGAGACCAGGGATCTGAAAAGGCTTATTTTGTGTCATTTGCAAAGAAGAAAAAAGGACACAATCCAATTCCTTTCCATGAAGGGAATCAAAATGTAAAATATAAGGAAGTTGCATAACCTCAAGAGGGATTAATATGAAGATTTAATACTTTAGCACAGAGCATTTTCGAGAAAACAAAGTAGTTCATAAGGCAAAGTTAGTTAATTATTGCAAAACAGGGTTCAAAAGGCCTTCAAAACGTAAGAAAGCATTTGAAAAACTCCTTGGGTGTCTTATATAATCAAAGTGTCTTCCAAATATGCTGACGACTTTATAAAAAAGTAGATTTGGCAGGTAACACATGCTTCATCCGTTTCAAAATACGGTACAGAAATAAGTACCTCAGCTCATATCACAACAAGCATGTTATGAAGAGAACGCGAGGAGCAATATATTGCTAGACACTACAGTAAATAACTAAAAGCTACTGTTAATGTACAGTTTGAGACAGAAAAAGGAAAGGGATCAGGGAAACAAAAGCAGAGAAGCAGCAGTTATGGAGAAAAAAAAAAAAAAAGAGAAAATAAAAGTACAGCTTTAATTGAAATAATATGAATCTTCCCAAGTGCACAGCTATCCATTCTGCAAAGAGGCATGCCCTATTACTTAGCAGAGTATGGCATATGGTCCTCAGCCACCACAGTTAACAGGACAATATTTGAACCTTAACTGATTTCAAATTTGGTTAAAACATTGGCATCAACTCCTGACTAGAACAGACATGCCCTATCCCCAAATCCCTTGAACTACCACAGCTAAATATGAGTGAGTTCACGCATCAGAGCATCTAGTTGCACAGCCCAGCATTCAGCAGCTAAATGAATGCCCGAATTTCTAATCATGTGACTTGGTTTTACTATGGGTCTGGTTTTGCAGAAGTGTTTTCAGTTTATGTTGAACCTTAAAACTCATTTCAAATGTCTATGACAGTGTTGTGTAATTACTCACAATATTACATATATACATACTGTTTATTAGCTGTGTATTATTTCTTTTCCTTATTTCTTTAAAGAAAAATCTCAAGGCAGGTACTCAATTTCTTAAAAGTAGGGAAAAAAAGAAAGTGAGCATACTGCTGTACAGTCTTCTACAGCACCAAACATAAAGAATCACTGTCCCATGATTTGCAGGCACAAAGGAAGGATGGGACCAGATGGGCGGCTATACATGTCAGTGCAGAATTCTAGCTCAAAATATAGGACAGAAGAAAGCTGCTAAATTCACACTAATTAATGAGACACCATTTAAAAATTACTACATTTTTGAACAAGCGAGCAAACAGGCACTGACAAGAGCATGGATGATGAATTAAATTGATGTACCTAATTTGATTTTAATTACTAGTAATTGTGGTGTAGCATATTTGGTAATAGAAATGAGGGCTTAGTAATGACTTGCTACAGTGACTGCTATTAAATCTTTGTTGGTATCAAAAGGGAGTCATGACAATTACTCTGCAGGAAAAACATAAGGTTCACACAAAACACGGATGATGGAAGTTCTGCCCTTTAAAGAAAATCAGGCTGAAAGGGAGGCTCAATTTATTATCTGATACATTCCCCCTCCAAGGTATTTTACCCTGTTCTTCCTATTTGTTGTACTGTGATGGGCTCTGTTCTGTTAGACCGTCAGGCTGACTCCTCTGATCCTAACAGAAATATTTTTTCATCTTCAGAAGCCACTGAAAAATAAGATCGAGTGGGAAGGTTTCACAGTTTTTACATATGTCTGGGTGTAAAGATCCTTGAACTAGAGCAGACACGAGGTGGCTGGTCTCTAGCATTGCATGTTGCAGAAAAACTAGCTCAGTCTACTTGGGCCATATTAGCATTGCCTCTCCAGTAAGACCAAGGACTGCAGTCAAAGGGAAAGAGAGCACGTTCTTAGAAGGCTAATCCAGCTCACTTGAAATTCTGTGCTGCTGCAGACAAACTTCTTTCAGTGCTGAGGTAATATGTTTAATTCCACCTGAGGAATCCCTCCCTGCTCTTTAGAGAATTAATATTGTTTATTTCACATGCGTAAGTGCTGTAAATAAATTAGACGCATAGTGCAGTATCTACCGAATTTAACATTTTTGTGCCTACTGATAATGTGAATCAGTGAATTTAACCAGCAAATGGAATGAGATTGTTTACTAACTCTTTGCTACCCTCTTACACACTAGATCTGCTCCTCTGCAGTAAAGAAAAAAATAGTGTGTGGAAGATTTCGTGTGTGTTAATTATGCTAAAACATGCACACTGATATAAATAAAAGGCAGCAAATTATGGCACTCTGTCCAAAATCATTACTTAAGTGCAAATATTTGCTATTGAAATAATTGCTTAGAAAGTGTATTTACATAATTTCTTAGCTGATCAAAGCTACCATTTTAATTAACAGTCACATTCTGCATGCTTGCGTGCATCCGACAAACAGCCCTAACCACATAATCTCAAAGGATGAACGGAAAAGAATCTTTTGTGGATGATAATATATGAACTATTACGTACATTCTTCTTCATAAACTGAAACAAGTGACTCCACTTAAACGTTCAGCAATAATTATCTACTGTGGCAGTGAACGTTATACAATGTATTTTTTACCTTGAGAACGTCACAGTTATGTGTATTATTTGCATCCCTCAAAAGGTGGTAAATAAGCGTCTCCTACATCAGACATATTTCAAAGTGGCTTTTTCAACTACATCCACAAAAGCGTACTGGCTTGCACTGCGCGTACACAAGCAAAAAGGCAATGGCATAAAACCTTGCTTGTGTTATATCAGCACATGCTATCAGTTCTGCTTTCTGAGTAGGCATATTTTTCTGCCACAGATGAGCAAGAAGTCGGTCAGGATGGGCAGAAGTTTGTGCCTCTATTTGGATGCCAAGTCAAAATGACTAGACATCTGAACATAAAGGATTCTTCTGGTCATTACATACACATACACACACACAATAGCCAAGAACTTACAAGGACCCAGCCTCCACATTTGGACCTCGGACATAGAAAGGAACTCTGATATCAAACTCATATGGCATGGACTTTCCTTTCACCAGCCCAAACTGACCAATATGATAACCATGGTCTGCTGTGTATATTATATAGGTATTGTCCAGTTCACCTGTTTCAACCAGTGTATTGTAAATCTGAAAAAAAGCAAAACAAAATATGAAATTCACTCCACTGAGTAGTACTATATGTAGAATATTGGATATATTTCTCTGCCTATGTGTAATATACAAATAAATAACAGCAGTTCGAGATGACACAGATATCACAATGAACCATTCTGAATAATCCATAAACACATAATAATTTTATTAACTGAATATTGTGGCTGTAACAAGGCAAACTTCTGGTTTCTATTTTAAGGTAAACACATTAGAATAATACATTTTCAAGTGTTTGGGTTCAGTATTTTGCATGAGAGCTGTCAAGACAGTACTAAATACATAGAGTAACAGAGAGAAAAGTTTCAAGGCGATAAGCATTTTTGAAATTTTCTCTCCACCTTTAACTTTTTCCTGCAGCAAACAATTTTAATAAGATGACAATATTTTGAATCTCGCACTTATTTAAGCAACACTCAATGATCTTGCCCTCAGACAAATGAGTCCCCATTATGCAGAATATTTGCAAAATCTCTTCCAGATAAATATCACTCAGTCATACTCTCTCACTAGCTAGAGAACTAACGTTGAGAATTAAGAGGACCGTTAATTCTGTTTGTGGTTGCTTCTATGGATTTACATGAGAATCTTTACGTGAAATGTACCAACTTGAGCACCAAAGATCCATTTTTATGTGACATTTTCACTTTTACCACCAAAGTGGTATCTCACACAGATTCAGAACACATCAGCGCAGAAGAAAAACTGCTGGTTTTGTTGTTTTGGTTTGGGGTTTTTTTTGGTTCCTTTTTGGGTTGTTTTGTTTGTGGGCTTGGGTTTTGTTTTGGGTTTTTTTTTTTTAAATTTTGAAAGAGTGATAGATATACTTCACTAGAAAAGATCAGGCTAACTTGGGAATTACAACTAAAAAACAACAGAACTGATTTTGCCTGCAGTGAATCACCCAAAGCAAAACCATTTTACTAAGCAGAAAATCAAAACAGTGTAGCAAAATAGCCGATCTCCCCTAATGCTGGTATCTGATCCATCTAAACAGGTTCATTAATATGAAGCAGAGCTCATACTTGCCTCAATCAGTAATTATAAGACATTACTAGCAAGTTGATGCAATGCCATCCAGATAATCTCATCTCTGCCTTACAAGACTCTCTTATTTTTTGTTCTGCCTTTTTTGAATATGAACGCCAAGAGATAAGCAGTAAATTGCAACACTTTAAATCTGCCTTCTTACAACTGAAAACCCATTCTTTTTCAGAGTAGCTTTTAGCTAATTCAGATGGTTCTGTTCAAGACACCCAGCTTGCACTAAGAGACTTCATTATTACATTATGCAGACTTAATTAAAAGAAAATCTACCTATGTATTTATTTACTTCTAACATTTAACATCATGAGCCTGGTTTACCACGTGATCATTTTAGTTAGGACTCCTGTAGCATCACTTTCTGCTGCTGCTGCTGTTCTTCTCTCAGAAACTCGGTTTTACAGCATCAAAATAGGCCCACAGTCAGGTAGTTGTTTCCAACAGTTTGTAGGATGACTTTTCATTATCAGATGATATATTTTAGAATTTATGATGTGCATTTTTTCAGGTGATCACTCCCTCTTCCCCTTAATCAGTAGTGGCTCTGTGGCAACAAATCAGCTCACTCACACCACTCAACTCACAGTACCTGTCTTTAGGATATCAGGATCCTTACACATTGAATAGGGATACAAAATCCTCAGAGATGAGTGGATTACACACTATTAAAAAACTGATGCAGTCACCCTCCTCATCATCCTTTGTTCCCCCTTATCTTCATATACAGCACAGCTTGGATCTTAACTCAAGACCTGTTTAGCCAAAAAAAGTGACTACTAATCTTACCATCTCCATGGAGTCATCCACGGACATGAGTGTTTGAAGTCGCTTTCTCTGTAGCATGTTAGTGAACTCCATGTGTATAGGTTTCATGGGACCTGTATACCTCATTATCCAGTGCTTGTCTGGGTTTGGAGCATAGTTGTAACTGGGAGTGCTAAGGAACACACAGACAACCAGAATGTTTTAGCACCCTAGAAAAAAGTCATAGTAACGTCTACCAATAATTTCAATTTGATCAACACTATAGGACTTACTCTCTGAGGTGCACAAGAAAATATTAGATTTACTTTGCAAAAGTCTTATACTTGTATGTTCTATATGAAAGATGGGAGAACGAAAAGAAGTCTGTGGGGAATAAAATCTATTGAAGAGTAAGTATACATTGCTTTTGCAGTGTCTTCAGACTAACATGGATACATTTCAAGGCCAAGAGACTAGCCTCAGAAGTCTAACTCCAAAAGCACGATCTGGATGAAGCATGTACTATAGGGTTCCTACTCATGTAATTGCTTTGCTTTCACTCTGCCCACCTTAGTGCCAAATATTACAGCTTGTGCAAGATGTTTAATAATAACAACCATAGAACTTGCTGAAAAGGTTCCACTATGTTCTTCAGTGGCTTTTTTGAATTCAACATGACTGGCTACTTGAATACGGTCACACACATGTACCTAGAGGAGGACAGGCACCCTACCTAGTGGTATCAAACTGCCTGTGAACTTATGGCAAGCAGAAGTGGACACACAGCCGGGTTTTAAAGACCTGCCAAGAAGAACAGGGGCAAGGGGAAATAGGACTGTATTTTGCAGACACTTTCCAGCCATCAACTCCTTTGTGACAAACAGAAACTTTAATTACAGTTCCTGCAAAATCCCAAAAGCTGGATTCAGTGTCCTCCCGGAATCATGCTGCCCCTCCAAGTTCTCGTGATCCTGGGACACCATTAAAGCGATGAGGATAAATATCACTTATTGTCCATAATTTCATGTTGTTGGCATTTCCAGAGATTGCTTTCTGTGCATAATTATATTGCTCTAGGTTAGCTGGATCTAAAAAAAAGATTAAATTTGATATATCATTACTATGATGTTGAGTTTCTGCATCATGTCCAACTCACTAGAAAGCTATATTATAGCTTACATTTGCAAGAAATAATATTTTTACCTACTATATCTATTCCTAAAAAATTTGTTATTACTTAAGATTGAGAACCACCTTTGCCAGTTGCTTCATACCCTGGCTTAAACACATCACCTGCAGAGTCTAAAATATTAAAAATTACTTTTCTTAAGTGATTTGTTGAGGCTTCCTTTTTTCATTTGAAGCAATGAACTCAGTCTATGCAAATGTGCAATCCAAGAGGGTGACACAGTAACACAGGAAAAAATAGCAGATATTCAGTTATTTTCTTCTTCCCAACACACAATTTCCTGATAAATTCAGCTCGTATTTGGCAAATATCTACTGTTGGTTTGTATATACAGCAGAGTAAGTTTTTAAGATAAACAATAGTAACAGAAGTTGAAACTTCTCCTTAAAATACTGTGTATCTAATGTCTCTTTGAATATGACAGGTAGTCTTAAGAGTTTTAATATAAACATGAAATTAATAATCTGGCAGTGAAATGTTCTATGCCGAAAGCCACTGTTAGATGGTATCTGAAAAATGCGTGTAGGCGGCAAATGGAGGCTTCTTCATATAGGGAGGAAAGGGCTGGTGTTTATTCTCTCTGTATTGTTAATAGCCTCTTGAATTTCA
Source organism: Ibidorhyncha struthersii (assembly GCA_013398815.1). Classification (NCBI taxonomy): domain Eukaryota; kingdom Metazoa; phylum Chordata; class Aves; order Charadriiformes; family Charadriidae; genus Ibidorhyncha; species Ibidorhyncha struthersii. The sequence continues at coordinate 366,399 of VZSZ01011422.1, read as the reverse complement.
GAATGTTATTGTGGCTGAAATAATGACATTGCTCCTTTGAAAATGCTGACAGTTATGGAAACTGTTGCTATGTGATGCCCAGAATGAATCAAAAATGCTTGGCAAACTCCTTTTCAGCTTACTTTGTGATTTCCTGGCTGATTTGAAACCTCCCGCTGTTTAATCCAACCAAAGCCTGTGATTTTCTTTGATTACTACAAATGTAACCCTCTTACACTTAACAGATTTGTCTGTCTTATGGGAAAAATACATGAATATAACATTCCTAGAAGTTGGTTAAGATAACCTCTTCAAATGTACTCAGAAGAAAGTCCTAGTCTGATTGCATTTGACCCTGGAAAAGATGGGTACATTTCAGTACCCTCTATAGAAATAACATTTCTGATCGCTGTTAAAACTGCCCAGCTGTTGCATTCTCTATAGCTATCAGTATAGGCAGTAAAAAAAGGAAAACCAGCCATGTAGCCTAGGGATTTGCTATGTGAATGCTGGTTGATGTGAATAACCTTCAAACAAGAAAAGACTGCAGATGCACTCGACAGAACGAGCTGGAGAGAGACTTCAATACAGGGCGGAGTGGTCATACCAGCTAGTATATGTAATAATAGAAGCAACAGAACAACAGCATAAATTAGCAACAGAAGTACATACCAGAGTTCCCAAGCAAAGAAGTACTCTGATTGTCAGTCTATGCTAAAATCCGTACCACTAACTTTTAGCTATTATTAGCAATACTGCACAATGCAGTACGTACGTCAACCAGTGTAAGCATTACAGTCACACCGTCACTTCGCTTTGTGGATATAGCTCAAGGATCCACTTGCAGACTTGGTCAGTGCTGCCACAAGAAGAGGTACAGAGAGACATGCCACATGCTGTATGGTCTTCTGATTCTGGGGCTAGGCAAAGACTTCGATCAGGGTATTGCTTACTGCTTTCGGGCAATTCATAAGAAGTGTTCTGCCTGTGTTCTGATCCTTCCCTACCATATCCATGTGACAACAAAACGGTGAGAACTGTCTACACCCCTTTATCATTGACAGATTTATCTGTCATTGAGGGATTCCCTGGAATGTGGGAACAAGGGAAAAAATTGAAAGCAGAGAACTAATTTGTACATACAGTGAGTTCCTCTTAATTTGCAAATGTAATGCATGTTCTGCACTTTTACATTTAATCTTAAACCCAGGCCAATGAAAAGCCTAACAGGTTATTATTATGTAGTGCCGGAAAATTGTTTAGAGTAAGATTGACAGTTTCTTTGCACAAGATGTACTTAAAATCCTATTTTATGTTCATATCCAAAAGAAAAACACAGTTCCTTAATCTACTAAGATAATTTGTTTCTTTACAAACAAAACTTGTTTCCACAAAGTGACTCTTCCTGTATAATTGTAATCATTGTAAGAAAAGTCACCTACAATTGAAAAGTTTTGTGTAACTACTTTATAATCAGGAAGAGAAACCTAGTTTGTGTGAAAAAAAAAAGAAAAGATTTAAACTATGAGAAAAAGAAAAAGTAGATGTAGCTCATATTTTTCATTGCTGGCCTTCCTCAAATCATTCTACTGCTTTTCATAGCATAATTAAATTGTTACAGAATGTTGCTTGATAAATGATTATAATCTCTGAGATACAAATGCCTTCTAAAGGAACTTCTAATAAGACTGAGGTCAATAGTGGGTATAAGCTATAGGAAGCTGCTCATTTGGCATTTCTGTAGTTTTCATTCCAAAGAAAATAAATGCACGTAAGATTGCAAACACACACAAAACACTGCATTGCTGTAGATCTAGGGCGCAGATCTACACAGCACAAAATAATGAAATATGTAACTCTAAGTTACGCAATACCTAGACAATAGAACAAAGGAAGCTTTTACTCTCAGATTCTATTTTAAATAAAGAGAAAAAGCTCAAATGGATTTCACTGGACTTTGGACTAGTCTTGAGCAGCTTTGGCTACCAATTGATTAATACTTCCATCAGTTCCCAGTTCCTTCACAAATCCAAAATAAAACAGAATTCCCCCCCCCCAAAAAAAAAAGGGCACATAGGAAGAAAGTTATAAACGTAAACGTTGAACATCAATGAAGGTATGTAGCCAGTAATTATAAAAATATTGGAATGTTTTCAGTTGTGCCAAAAGGTGATTTGGGAGAACCATTAATTTTATCAGCCTGCGAGGAGGTGCCTGTAATGAAGCATTACAGAGCTGTATCTGTAAAATGTCTCTGTGCTATAAACAAGAACCATTATGGAGCTTATGAACATGTTAATTCAGGAACCGGGTGAGACTGCTTTTGGGACCCATTCAAGACGTTGCACTGGGTCATGTACAGACATACCAGCTGATTCAGAAATAGCTTGTCTAATTTGGTGCTGCAGGCCTGTATTTTCTTTCTTTCCATATACGAAACAGGAGTAATAAGTATTGCATACTACGTGATTTTTAGTAATGTTCATAATATAGTTTATACATAAGGACAGGGAGGTAGAGTTTCTTCCCCTGAAGAAATTACAGCCCAAGAACCAGATTTTGATCCCCCTGTTCAAAGCGTAACAGTGCTTTACTTCCCAAATAGGTTGTAACAACATCCAATGAATTTAACATGAATCTTTCCATTTATCTCAGTGAGCTACAATTCCGAGTTCTACACGCAGTAGCCATTCTCAAGATACTTGAACTAGTCCGAAGAGATTAAAAAAAAATAAAAAAAACCTCAAAACTCTTCTTATATATTTGTGACAACCTTATGCCAAGAGTATTATAATACAAACATTGTTCCCCCAGAGGCACCCAGGACTTCTCTACTCCTGAACCTGGAAATGAAAGGGTTTTATCTTTCCTTACATGTGCTGTGAGGCATTAGGAAAGAGATGTGAGTACTGAGGGGCTGAATCTTCAGGGCCGTGAGGAGCAGCATGGCTTATAACCATCAGTACAGGCCTGTGAGGATACATCTTCTTTGAGATTCTGAAGAAGGTAATACTGTCATTGGTAATCAGATCAGTTAGATAATCCTGCAAGTAGAAGTAAAAGTATAATGAGATACTTGAAAAAATAATTTCAAGTTGGGGGGTAAGATGGGAAGGGGAGGTCTGAGGTATCACAAGAAATAGGAAAAAAGAAGCTACTTCGCTCAGAATGGGAGGAGGAGGGAGTAAGTTACAGATGTTAAAACTTCAAAACCTAAAACCAAATCGTTATCTTCACTGCCTAGAAATATGAAAAGCAACAGCTTCCTCTCAGAAATGAATGACATTAAAGAAGATCAAATAGGACTCTCTCTTCCCAGAGTGTGTAATTACATTATGAAGATCACAATACTAAATACAATGACCAGGTACAGAAAAAAAAAGAAAGAAAATTACAGGTCAATTACTTTGCTTCTGGGTGTCAATATCCTCAAGGTGTATAGTCTGACATTTTGTTTATTTTTCTTAACCTCCCTCTGAACCAGAAGCCACTAAAGCTAGAAGATGCTGGGCTAACTGGACCAAAAATTTCATTCAATATTCAGACACAGTGAATGATAGAGATATAGCCTATCAAATAAATTCCTGAGAATTTAGAAAACTTCCTTTGGAAGTTATGGACTATCTTTCCATTTTCTAAGAAGTATCATTATCATTCTTCTGATATCTGCTGGAGTTACAAGCATTGAAGACAGTATTGTTAATGACAAGCCACGTTCTCTCTTAGGCTACATCACAGGAAATGCTGCAATAATAACAACCTTCAAACATAAGTAGGATACCAAATGGCACATTTAAAAAACAAAATAACAACTGTCATGTCACAGCTGAATGTAAAAATCAGACATAACATCTGCCTCTGGTCAAGTGAACAAGTACAACGTGTGGTACATACTGGATTGCATCTCCTTTTAAGTACAGCTTTCTGTCTGTGGTTCAGACACTTGCTCCTCTTTCCCACTGCTCATGTCCTTGGTCTGAGAAGTCAGCTTACCATTCACCAAATGAAACCTTTTTCATTGACTGTATTTACTTTCCCCAAGTTACTTCCTGTGTATCCCATAATGAGGCTGGCAAAGTCTCCATTTATCATTTTACACATTGGTCCCAACATGAGGCATGTATATTATGAAACTGCCATGATTACGACTGTTATGGATATGATAGTTTCACTCATGAAAGCAGGTGTAAATAGGCATAATTCCATCAAAGTTAACTGAAAGACCTCCATTCATAAGCATATGCAGGGGAAGAGAGAATGTAAAATAAGCCAGACCAAAGCAAAACTGACTTCTGAGCATACTTCCAATAACTGAGACCATACTCAGAGCTGAGAGAGAATACTGGAGTGCTCTCAAAAATGCACTGACGTTTATCTAAAATGTTCCTGTTCTTTAAGCTGGTTGCTTACTTTCTTAAGTGTGTAACTAATTTTTGATTTAGCTGTTACAAGAGCATAGTTTTCAAACTTCGTTTTCAAGATGAAGGTTTTCACATGGTCAAAGTGAAAATCATTCAAATTCAACATTGCGAACCCAGTGTTTATGAGGCCAAAAGACCAAACAGAAACATTTCCCTTAATTCACTTATTTTCTTTTTTTTAAAACTTCAGATTGTAGAGGTTGTAGTAGACTGTGCGAATGCATACAAAACTAAAAATTCATCTAAAAAAGTTGACAGAAACTGAAAAAGAAAAAATCAAAGTAGAATATATCTTGTTAGAAAATCTGAAAGAATTTGCAAAGATTTGATTTTCAGAGGATAAGTGCTTAGCAGTCACTTTGGAGGACAGAAACAGTAATGCTTTTTTCTAGTTTTCCACTGACACATAATTAAAATTAACTATGTCAAGTACACAGGGCTAAAAATTACAAGTTTCCAGCAACAAAAATGGCAGGAAAGAAAGAGAAGCAGTCCTGTATTTCATCTTCTGTTTGTTCATTTGAACTCCAGTGTTAACATCAACAGGTGCTGTTGCTCTGAACACTATCATCTGTTTATTACCATAGCTTGGTATTATGCAAGAATATGAAGATTATGAAAACATTTATATTTTCATCAGACTTTTTTTTTTTACTACCAAACCAAATGAAAACCTAAACATTCTCAAGTATTGCATACACAAAACAGAGCTGAGGATACTGGAACATAAAGTTCCCTGTTGGCTCCTTGGTACAATGGGGAACAGGGCCCTACGAAATCACTTGCCTGACGTTGTTCCACATAAGATACAATTCCATCATAACATTTTTGGTACGTGGCGGTAAAGATTAGCTCGCTCACTCTTCATAGATCAGAGGGGAAATAAAAGACACATAATTCTGTGCATCAGTTGCCCCTTCCCCTTAGCAGCTCATGACAGAAAAGAAAACCCTAGAAGCCTGTTAAGTTTTACCTTTCAACACAAAGTACATTCAATTAAAAACGGCAAATAGGGGAGAGGAAGGGGGGAATCACACAGACATCAACCTTTTAAAGGAAAAACTGACTGTGAACACATTGCTAATGAAACACAAATATGGAGGCAGGATTTGCGCTCAGTAAGAGAAAGCAAACCGACTCCCTGTTAAGCAAATACACCTTACAAATTAGTATCACTCCAGAGCAAGTCAACTTCATAACTTAAACACTACTTAAACTACAGCGGTTTATGGATAAATTCATTTATCATCGTACTTCAAAGACAATTCAGGCCATTTTAGGAATTCGCAAAAGCTGGTTCCTTTGGAAAGTTAACACTTTTGACTGAAATAAACATGCTCCTGACTGCAACAGGTAACTGAGCTGTAACACCTGCTAGATGAGGAAAAAAATGACACTGCATTTGACAATGATTATGAAACATTTTAGTAAGTTTGGCCAGGCTATAACATCCTTGCAAGGATATTAGGAAACATATGCACCTGTAACAATGCACGGAGGTATAAATTTAATAGTTAATTTCTCCACTCATTCAGAATTATTGTAAGATATACCAAGATATTATGAATTCTCCACCATATTATGGCTGTGAAACAAGTTCCTTAAACTAACACAAAAAGATGGGTGTAGCTGGAGGGAACTGGATTCTTATCTCATTGACGCTTGTGTAACTCCACTGGAGTCAGTTCTATACCAGAGGAATAGATGACAATCAGACTCAGCACACAATAGTTAAAGTACAAAGCACAGAAATAGTTATCATGCAGCATTGAAATCCATTTTCACACCTTCAGCTCATAATATATAAGACAGTCTCAGGACATCCTGTTTGTTTCCATTGCTGCTAATAATGTTTTCAGTAACACAACCCTCCCAGAATGGAAGCTAAGGAAAAGTCCAAACACGACGCCTATTGGCTTGTAGATAATGTTACATGTAGCATCTTTCAAGTATGAAAAGAATTCTTTAGTCACACTGAAACCATTAATCGCTGCTTTCTTGTGGCCAAATGTTAAGAAAAATAGAAATATATCAATAGGACCTACCCTGGAGTAGTCATATCCATGCTTCTCCTTCACTCCATTTCTACACAGTGTGTAGTTGTAAAATCGAGAGTTTTTAAGTAATCCAACCCATTCTTTCCAACCAGGAGGCACATAGGAGCCATTGTATTCATTAAGGTACTTTCCAAAGAAAGCTAGGGGTAGAGAAAGCAGAAGCACAGTAAGCAGGCATAACAGAAACACTTCAAAGACACCACATTTAACCATATTCTTTCCCTTCTGTTTCTTCTGAGAGGAGCTTGGTTTTCTTCATTCTGATACTTTTAAGACAAGACATAAGTTCAGAGTCATCAGTTTGCCTGTATTTCTTTATTTCAGATCTCCATAATGCAGATCTTTTGATTTACAACCCAACTATGTTTGCAAGAAACTGAATGACAATTACCGTTATATTTTCTTTAGTGTCTGATACATTCAAAGTCAGATGAACAAAACAGAGAATGCTTAAAATAGTGCCAGTTGCCACATTATCTCATTCTCCGAATCACCCAATTTAGCTATATTTAGCTATATTTTTCACTTTGGTTACACCCACTTAAGCCATCTCTGGCAAGGAACTGGCAGAAGCAGTGATGGGAGGCTAGCTTGGGAGAAATAATGACAAGTGAGGACCATAAACATGATGAGATTTTAAACTTGCTGCATAGAAGAAATGAAGCAGAAGCCTGTTTGGCAGAACAAATGCCGAATGAGTACAAGGATTCTTACAGAACACAGGGCAGGCATTTGAGCCATCCTCCCAGACAGGCTACATACATGCTAGCCTTGCTCTGTAAGCCACAAGAGTACAGATGCAAATGGTTAAGAAAATGGTTAAGGAAAATGAAAAGCATTAGATTTCTATGAGAAGAACACAAATTCTCTAAAGTATATGATGCACGCAAAGATGCTTTCACACTATTCCAGTAAAAAATTAAATAATTTAAAGGAACGTATTTTTCAGTATGTTATATCATCACTATGCAATTACAGGATAAATTATACTGGCAGACTCCATTCATCTAGCTAGGTTTTTTTAAAGCTTAAAGGCAAAATTCTGCTCTTGGGTGTGCAGACTGCACCACAATTCAGCATCTGACTTTTCGTGATTAGAGCTCAGATCACAATTTTTGAATGGTCTGGCAATACAAGTTAGCATTACCATAGCGATTAGCGCAAAGATCTTTACATTTGTTACACTTGTCATAAACAAATATTTTTAACCCAGAGGCGCATAGTGTCTACAGCATCTCACACTGGCCATCTAGCAGTGAACATCTGTTCAACAGAACAACAGAACATCTAAGATCCTGTTCTTAGACTTAAGACTGAATCTCACCTCAATCTACAGGATTTGAGCACACAATTCACAGTTTCCAGGTTCGTCAACATTTTTTTTTAAGCTTACAGCCTATAGTGTCTGATAATGCACCTTCTTGTACTTATACAAATGCAAGGAGCAATACTGTGGATAGAGTAGAACAGGTTTTCAGCCAGTGTAAAAAGGGTTAAGTGTAAAAGGGTTAAAAAATCCACTGAAGGCAGTGGATTTACATCTTTTTTGTAGCAGGCTGAATATCTGTCCAAAAGACAGATACAGTGAGAAACCGCAATTTGAAACAGTATGTGAGACCTCTGTATGATTACCTGATATATATACCTTTTATTTCTAAAAAAATGGGAAACATGATATTAGCAACATAATAATACGGTGGAACAGAATTAAATAAATCTACAGGGAGTAAGTACATTGTACACTGAATGTCCATAAGATCCAGCTCAAAATGCTTAGGTAGAATGCAACAGCATATTTTGAATCATCCTCGTCAACAAATTTCAATGTATTCAGTTAATATGTAAGGTGAGCCAAAAGAAAGTGAGTGAGATCATTCAAAGTGTTTGAAAGAGATGAAAACGTTGACAAAATTAAGATCTACATCACAGAAGATGAGGAGAACACATCTATTGTGACACAATGAATTCCTTAAAATCACACTGTGCTTTCAAAATATTTTGCAAAAGCAGGTAAGGTGCTATGCTATTTTACAGATGAGACACTTACAAAAGGGTTTAGTGACTGATAAGCATGCTGCAGAAAAGAATTTGCTTCACTGTCCTGAACCACCTCATGACATCTTCTTTAAGAAGAGTAAGAAAGAGAAAGAAAAATAAACTAGCAGCAATGAAGAAAGCAAAATCTACCCCACTGTAGATGAAAACTATGACATTACTCTCAGGGACTACATTTATACAGTATATACACTTTTCCAAATGATTTTGCTTTATGAACAACTTCTGATTTTTAAAGAATGAAAGGCAACTCACAGTGGTTATGGGTAATAAAACAATACAGATGCACAGTTTTTCTTGTCCTATAGTAACACAGAACACAGGATTGAAACACTGACCACTGTCTACAGTAGCAGGTATGTACAAGGCAGTCCAAAGCCTTTTGTCCCCCATTCAACATATTATATCCAAACAGAGATATATTTGGCATTTCTGCTCACGGGAACCAATCCATTCCTAAAACCTTTGGCTGAGCCAGCTGAAGAACTCAGGAAAGAGGCATTCTGTAAAGAATTACTTCATTGTTATTCTGCAGAGGCATTAAAGGAAAGTCTGGCGGAAGTTTCTTCCAGCACCTTTTGCATACCCCCCCATTGTACATTCAGGATGTCTTTATAATCTTTCATGGATGTCAAAGTGCTTTAAATAATTTTCTCGGCTGTTTCCAGTCTTCCATTTCACATTTTTTAATATTCCCTCTCCTTCTTAGCTATTTAAAGGTGTGTTATTGAAAAATTTTTAAACGTCACTCCTCTGCAGTACAAATTGTTGGGTTACAATAAAGCTCTCTTCCTGCTGGTGAATGATTTTGATTTTGGATTGCAAAGATCCTCTAACACGTTTTTTCCCCTCATCAGATTAGTTCACCACCAGAGGCAGCTGCTCACTAGAGTACACATGCCTTTGGTACATCAATTTCAAACCGCTCCAAGATTTCGTTAATAAACATTCACAGAGGCTGCTGTTTGATATGCTCAGCCATGGTCTTATATCCAGTCTATGAAACGATCACTAAAAAACATCCAAGTGGCCATTTTTAATAAACGCATTAAAAATGTGATTCTCCTTTCCTTTAAATGTTATACAACGTAGTTTCTCCTAAGACTACAGAAAACAGGATATACAAGAATTGAGTCCTTTGTACACTGTTACCACTTCCGCAAGGGCTCATAACCTTCTAAGGTTCTTTTCTCAGAGTCTTGCCCTTCAATGATAAGCACCTGGAAAATTCTTTGGTATAGAGGGGAATTTTTACAAGCGGTTTTATTTTTTAAACTCTTCCTGTAAGGAAAAAAATTTGCACACAAGAATTTTCTCTGTGCTATCAGTTAATACAAAGATCTGCTCTGAATGTAATGCAACCACAGATATATCAAGGCCACAGCTCATTGCTTAAAACGCAGATCTAGCATATTACCAAATGTAGTGTAAAAGCCCAGTCAGAAGAATGGACATCAAAGCATGATTTACCACCACTGGAAATGTTCAAGCTAGTTCTCTCATCTATCTATATAATCTACCAAACTCTACAAGTTTGTTGGGTTCCACTCCCCCCCCCTCCTTTTTTTAAACACATTCTTTTCCTAATACCTACCTAAAAATACTTAATGTAACTGAAATGCATCTACAAAGGATATTCACAAAACTGCATTAAATTGAAAACTAAGATAATTCAGGATCCATCAATAAAATGATGCAGGGGATCATTTATCCCTTTTTATTCTATAAAGACTGCCCAACATTAGGAGCTGGATATAAAAAACTTTTTTTAGTTCTCAAACTAGAAACAGTAACGCGGTACAAGTCAACGCAGATTCACCAGTGTAAAATTGCCAGAAGACAAGATTTAGACACACAATTTCAGTCTTTCATTCAGTTTCCTTGATTTGGTAGCACTGATTCTGACTATAGTTACTCACCTGTTTAGACACAGGTCTGTTAACTACTGGCCAAGATCACTTACTCATTCCACTAAAAACCTGCTTAACAATATGATTATAGCATTTATGCTCATTTCAAATAAAGTAAGAAGATGAAATCAGGAAAGGAATGTATGAGAGGAGTACTGGTAATAATTTCCTGACAGTGATAGGTTACATTCTGTTGGGAAGCAGTGAAAGATAAAAGCTCTAGCTATAGATAAAGCCAAGTCAGGCTATGGACTAGAAAAATATGCTCCATGGAGCACTGTTCACGTGGCTTCAGGGGGATCTAATAACCTTTTCACCAGTGAGATTATTGAGAAGACAATGCCAGGCTCTTCATGGTGGTGCACGGTGGCAGGACAAGAAAGAACCAGTGAGGTTCAGCCTGGATGTAAAGAAAAGCTTTTTCACTAAGAGAAAGAGTCAAAGAGTGAAATAGGTTGCGCAGACTGTGCAATTCCAATCCTTGGTGTTTTTCAAGACTAGACCGGATAAAGCCTGCAGCAGCTCAGCCTGGGGCAGGCTTTGAGCAGGTGGCAGAAAAGAATCACAGAATCACAGAACAGTCAGGGTTGGAAGGGACCTCTGGAGATCATCCAGTCCAACCCCCCCGCCAGAGCAGGGTCACCTACAACAGGTTGCACAGGACGGCGTCCAGGTGGGTTTTGAGTGTCTCCAGTGTGGGACACTCCACAACCTCTCTGGGCAGCCTGTGCCAGTGCTCTGCCACCCTCAAAGGAAAGAAGTTCCTCCTCATGTTTAGATGGAACTTCCTATGTTCAAGTTTGTGCCCATTACCTCTTGTTCTATCACTGGGCACCACTGAACAAAGACTGTTCCCATCCCCCTGGCACCCTCCCTTTAAGTATTTATAAGTATTGATAAGATCCCCCCCTCAGTCTTCTGTTCTCTACACGAAAAAGACCCAAGTGCCTCAGCCTCTCCTCGTAAGAAAGATGCTCCAATCCCCTAATCATCTTTGTAGCCCTTTGCTGGACCCTCTCCAGCAGATCCCTGTCCTTCTTGAACTGGGGAGCCCAGAACTGGACGCAGTACTCCAGATGCGGCCTCACCAGGGCAGAGTAGAGGGGGAGGATGACCTCCCTCGTCCTGCTGGCCACACTCTTCTTGATGCACCCCAGGGTGCCATTGGCCACCTTGGCCACCAGGGCACATTGCTGGCTCATGGTCATCCTGTTGTCCACCAGGTCCCTTTCCACAGAGCTGCTCTCCAGGAGGTCAGCCCCTAACCTGTACTTATTCATGGGGTGGACCTCCAAAGGTCTCTTCCAACCCAAATTAGCCAGCGATCCTATGATAGACTAGGTGACTTACAAGGCCCATCTTCTTTTGAATGTACCCGATTCCAGGATTTTTGAATTTAGGAATAATGCATAGAATTTGTAAACATTCATGCTTTCATAACAAATCCTGAAGCTGAAAAAAAGTAAAATTCAGCTTTTTGTTACTCCTGGACAGTAAGCTCAGTATTTATACCACACAGTCCTCTTTCTGGAGTCTTCTCTTCATATCCCTCATGCTACTTAGCTGTATGCACCTAGTAGCACCACATTAAATTGTACTTATCACCATGACTGCAAAGTTTTAAGCTATTAACTCTCCACATTTAAACATGAATGTTGTGCATTAAGTATGTTACAGACATACCTAAAGCACTGTTTTTCTGCCATGTTTCCACAGCCAGCTTTCCAAGTATTAACTTAGGTTTTGAGTTGCAAGCATTGGTTACTCACAGGGATTTGATTACCCCTCTAAAATCTTTTACTTCTGTATCTGATACTAGTTTTCCCCAGCTCAAAGTTGAACAATTAGCAACATTTGAGCAATCACTTAGTTTTGGATTGGGGCGGGGGTGGCGTGAGGAGGGTATTTCTGATCTTATTTCTGCTGTATATCTAGCAAAAGCTACCTTCGGTACTTTTTGTCCTGTAAGAGACAATCAGAGGAAAGCAGATGAGAAAGAGCTCTTAGCACAGCTAAGTACACATAGAACAAGCAGTAAGTCCAAAGGTCAGTTCAGCTTTGCATTCACATCATGGCCAAATATGCTCTTAAACTGACAATGTACAATGGAATAAACCCAGTGAAATTAATGAATTTACAGCAGAAGTATGGGGGTTCTGAGATAAAATCCTGCAATTTAGTATTAAATTTGGTTCCATGGGAAAGATTTTTCAAGAGTCATCAGTTCTTATTAGGTATCAAAATAACTGACCAAATTTTCCAAAAATCAGTAACTCCCAAGTGCTGCAGTCACCTGAATAAAATGGTCCCAGTGGGCACCTTTAATGATAACAGGAAATATGACACTACTGCAATGATTAGAAGATACGGCATTAGTCTTAATACCTCAGTAACTGCAGTAAATCTAATGAGTTACACAAAATATACAGTGAGTTCCTAAACGTTAGAATATTTTTAAGGAGGAAAAGAGGGGCTTAAGACCACATTCTGTTCTCAGATCCCTTTAGTTCCATCAGTTTCAGGATTCTAAGGAGGACAGGGCTCCAAGTACTTTTTTTTTTTTTTGCTATTTCTTTTCTTTAGTAAGTCTGAAACAATTCTTGAAAGGATAAAATAATTCAAGTACTTAATCAGTTAGACTAAGGACAAGTGTATACACACACTTTATTTTAGTCTATTGCACATGGTAGCCCAGTTTTTCTCCAACCTACAGTACAGCGATAGTACAAAATGTTCTTAAAGATGACATGCTCCATCCACCATCACAGGGCCATAGCACTAGAGGCAAGAGTCTTTACATACACAGCTCTTCTCTATAACTGGAATAAAAATTATTGCTACAATTCATGAAACATAATAGTTGTAAAAACCATGTTGTACAGTGACAGGTAAGCACTGCAGTTAGAATAGTCTACAGGCTTTCTTATTATGCCAGGCAACTAGTCTGATATCTAGCAGGACAAAGGCAATGCACAGTAATCTTTATGGCACCTTTGTTCCTCTTCCTGAATTTGCATTGCACGTTTCTCAGTTGTGGCCAAAGATCAGTGCCAAGATCTAGTTAATGAATCAGGGGAATTGGCTGAAGGGGAGCAGATAAAGCCAAATAAAACAAAAGGGCTCAAACCAAATATTTTTAAATGGTCAACAAGGAATCAAACACAAGAATGCTGACGGTGAGCCAAGTCTTGAGTGTACCATCAGCAAGTTTGCTGATGACACTAAACTGGGAGGAGTGGCTGATACGCCAGAAGGCTGTGCTGCCTTACAGCGTGACCTGGACAGGCTGGAGAGTTGGGCAGCGAGGAACTTAATGAAATTCAACACAGGCAAGTGTAGGGTACTGCACCTGGGGAGGAATAACCCCATGCATCAGTACAGGTTGGGGGCCGACCTCCTGGAGAGCAGCTCTGTGGAAAGGGACATGGGAGTCCTGGTGGACAACAGGATGACCATGAGCCAGCAATGTGCCCTGGCGGCCAAGAGGGCCAATGGCATCCTGGGGTGCATCAA
>VZSZ01011422.1:332494-352271 GCA_013398815.1 Ibidorhyncha struthersii | reverse complement strand
GAAGGGAAGATGCCAGGGGGATGGGAGCAGTCTTTTTTCAGTGGTGCCCATTGATAGGACGAGGGGTAATGGGCACAAACTTGAACATAGGAAGTTCCATCTTAACATGAGGAGGAACTTCTTTACTTTGAGGGTGGTGGAGCACTGGCACAGGCTGCCCAGAGAGGTTGTGGAGTCTCCCACTCTGGAGACATTCAAACCCGCCTGGACACTGTCCTGTGCAACCTGTTGTAGGTGACCCTGCTCTGGCGGGGGGGTTGGACTAGATGATCTCCAGAGGTCCCTTCCAACCCTGACTATTCTGTGATTCTGTGCTTGTCTTGCTCAGGTGAGCAAATTCCCAATGGAACTGGGGCCAAAGCCCCCTTTCACTAATATCTATGGCACAGATTACAACCGTTTAAACAGAACTAGAATTGTAAGGCATAAATACCTTTCTGAACACCCCTCTCACACACCCGCTCTGAAAGTTAAAGGAAAAAAAATCTAGAAATGGCAATCTTTGTATCCTCAGCCTTTATTACAATTCAGGACAAGATGACTTAATGTATCGCAACAGCATCATTTCTTATTCCAGGCAGCGCATGAGAAAGCAGAAGCACTGGCTGGCTACGTGGTTTAGAGGACTACTCCAAAACACGGCTCACTATCACTACTCAGTCTGCTCGTATTCCTTGGTGGCCAATTCTGACCATTCTGATTTTCCACAAAACCTTTCCCAACATCAAAACCACCACAACAACGAGACATTTTATTAAAAATTTACGATGGGTACCACGGGTATCCCTCTCCCCTTTTATGTATCATGGTCACAAAAGAATCTTAACCTTCAGATTCATCCTGCTGTCATCACATGCAACGTTTCCTCCTCCACACATAAAACCCCCAAACCTCCCAGCAGTGGATTGAGACCTTTTTTAATAATAAACAGTATAAGCAAAAGCTTATCTAGCTTAATGCTGAATCTTTACTAAAATACCAAAGGCTGCACGCACCACGCTATTCAGGCCAACTCCAAAAGAATTTCATTTAGAGCCATTTTGTCTATAGGATTTGAAGAAAACCTGATTGCCAGCTCTGAGGGAGCTACTGAGATATGGCTGTACAAGAAGAAATATTTGCTATACTTTAACAAAGCTGTTTTTTTTTTCCCATCCAGCAATAAACTTGGAAGAACACTATTAAAAGCATTAGTTCATAAATAAAACCAATGAAGTCTTACTGAATCCAATGGGGAGAAAAGTCCAACACTGGTTCAATATAACCACAGAATTCCTCTCAACAAGATATTCACTGAAAGAGAAGAAATCTAGGTTCTACAGTCGTTTGTCTGTACGTTTACCTTTTACTTTTGACAAAAAAATATATTTGACTCTTATTTTTTGTAAATTACAAGTCACCTCTTACAGTCCTGAAATATATCCATCTTAAAAACATATATAGTCCTCCCATGCATAACATCCACACAAGGACAGGAAGTGCCATTGTCTCTAACTTGGAAGACGAGACAAAGGTCTCCGGGCAGTACTCATGCTACTAAAACACAGAAAAAGACATGAGGATGTTCCAATTCAAAGAAATTGGAATTCAACTTCCAGAAACTGGAATTAGAATCTATCTGCAAAGTTTATACTGTAGGCACTGGCAAGTCTTTGAAATCATCACTGTTCTCCTGTGCACTTTATTAAAAGATGGCATACAGCTATTGTTCTAGCTTTGAACTTCCATATCACTAAGCTTTTCCAGTGCCCACTAAATTGTGTACCATGGCTACACAGGGCAAGTATATAACCATGCGTGCCACATGGAACACTCACATCTTTGGGCATATAGGAAAGAAAACTTAGGAAAACTGTATTCAGTAAATTACATTCCTAAATTAAATTTGATGATTTGATGACACCTGCAAAAAAAACCAAAAAAACAGCATTCTAGAAAAGCAAAGAAAAAAGAATGCAAGAAGATACCACAAAGACTTAAGTTGCTAACTGGATAAACCAAAAGATTTTAAACTGAAGTGAGAAGGAGGGAATGTCTTCTCATTTTTGGCTGATAAGTTACCTAATATTGAACACAAATGGCACTGGAAGATGAAAAATTTAATAAGCCAATAGGTTCTTTTACTTTGTAAGTACTGTCATCCCGAAAGATCTAAACTAACGAAGATTTTTAAAATATTTTCACAATGAGCAAATAGTCCGTTTAAATTTTAGCTGTTTTGAATGCTATGAAATGATAATCCTATTTCTGAAGAATATCAAGATATGAATTACTTCTTGCTTGAAATGATAAATCAGTACAACAAAGCCATTACACTTGCATCCTATCAGAAGAGTATGTTATAGTAGGGGGAAAGAAAAAGATGAAGTGTTTCTCACAATCTACAACATTTTACGTTGAAAACAGATAGATTTAGGGGAAGGAATAAGAGAGAGTGTAAGAAGGAAACAAAATCTGACTGAAATAAGGGAGCCACAGACATTGCCTTATTTCTGTAGTTGTGGATGCCTTCACCTCAGGCTCCTGGGAAAGTCTGACTGGATTGCAGGCTATCTTGTGGATTTTACTCTGTGAGTTATTCACAGAAGTGTATATAGTCCTCTCTTCAGGATAGTTAAAATGTTCATTAAATAACATAAAGCTACCTGCGGAAGACAGGCAATGAAACAGTAGCTGTACAGATAAGTTTCCCTTTTACAACCTCCGCATAATCCTCAGGAGACCACAGCTCTACTTAATGTGTTCTCATTTTAAGTTATCATACATTATAATATGTTTAAAGTGAATTACTGATGCTTAGGACTCAATTTATAGAAACAGAGGAAAATGATACATACATGTTTGATCTGAGACCAACTTATAGTATAGAACTAAAGTTAGAACCGGGAAAGGAAAAGAAGTCTTTAACACACACGAGGAAGGAAATCCAGAACTGTCTTTTTTGTTTGAAAATTTCATTCTCCAGAATATTTGCAGGATATTCCAGCTCAATAATGTACCGCCATGGACCAAGCCTGCCAGAAGTAGTAACATGGAGTCAGTGGATTTGGGCTATACATCAGGACTATTCTCTTCTTACATGCTTTCCAGCATAGATCCTTGGTTTCCTTTTGTAGTAACAGCTATCATGATATAGCCACTATGCTGAATTTTTCTTTCACGCTATTTTCAAGTGTAATGGTCTCAAACCCTCTAACAGATACAGTTTGATAGACCTTGCTAAGATAATATTTCTACATGGAAAGCAAAAGATACAAGGAAATCAATTTACCTTCAAGATAAATAATTCAGAAACCTGATATCTAGTTTTGAATAGTCACCTAGAAGTCTTGGAGGTCAATACCATAATACTTCAGTTCCTAATTGTGCAAATCACATCTGAAAATTAAGTCTGAATCTTAAATCACTTGGTTATTATTTTTAAAAATGGCCTTCAGTTCTTCATCAGCTGCAAAAGCTATCTGCATTGCATGTAGAATGTTACTCTGACTTGGACAATCTGGTTTCTTTATATGCATGTAACATGCATGCATATACATGTGCAGCATGGCACAGTGGCTCAGGCACCGCAGTGTGAATCAAAACTTACATCTCTTCTTAATACTGCTCTTCATCTGCATGTGACCTTGTACAAAATACTTCCCTATTCTGTCTCTACTTCTGTCTACCCTTTGACTCTTTAGGTCACCAATTATTCCCTACCAAGGAATTATGCACAGAGATCGACTTCAGTTAAGTTTTTAAGTATTTCTGCAATAAAAAATAGGAACCAGCAACTATTGTGGAAGCAAATTCTACAGCAGGGAACTAATAATCGAAGAACTTTTCTCCTGGTATCTATGTAGATATTAAAATCTAGTCACATATTTTTCAGGTTCATTCCTCCTTTAATAAACATTTACCAATAGCCTTTCCCCTCTTTCTTACAATTTAATGTTAAAAACACTTTAAAATGTCAAAGGCTCAGTCAGTGAAGTGGAAAAATAATTATTTGAATGCAGTCAGCCACTGTATCTTCTTAGTCTAATATTAATGGGAGGAAATGGAAGATTGTCACTGAATTTTAATGAATTCATTAGTTAATTATTGTAAAGCCCCGTGAAAGTGCTAAGAATGATTATTACTTTTATTCCCAAGAAATTTTTTACAATGGCAGAGATGGACCTCCCACAATGACTTTTCTCTAGGTTCAAAATACACAACTGGTGCAAAATGGCATTTATTAATTCTTTACATAATTCAAGCACAGACTTATCATCAGAAGGAGATAATGACATATCACCATAAAAGTAGCAGCTTTTTCCTTTGTTAATAGGTTCATTTAACTGAATAGGGTTAGCTGTACTATAGGGTACTGTTCAACAGGAACAAGGATGGTAAGTTAGCCAAAATGTGTACTGCCTTTGCTGCACACTGAGCCACATTAAGCCCTAACGTAAATTAACAGAACTCTCTCAGAAGATTCACTGAACCAAAAGTGTCCTCCTGCCAGGCTGAATTTGGCCCACCATCCCTAATTCTGTCTGTTGAATTTAATAAGATAAACATGTCTTTTCATTTCCTGACTGCAGATAAGGCTGACAAAATATTCTGGAATCAGTCACCAATTTTAAGACCTAATCATTCAGCCAGCCAGGCAAATGGAAAAGAGAAGCTTTTCCCATTAAGTAATGTCTAAGGGAAAGTTTAAATCTGTATTCCAATAAAACATCTTGGTATTTGTTGCTGCAGGACCCAAGCATGCAACAATGCATTGTGCATTTTAAAAGCTGTCTCACAGAAAGAGATGTGTATGTTCACAGAAAACAGAACCTTTTCTTTGTAAATGTTTACACAGGAACCTTTGGCAGAGAAATTCCCTGACATTCAGAAATGTTTGTCACAGGTTCTCTTTGTTTCTTTTCCATTCTAATCATCTCTTGCTCCGAGTTGAAAGTACTACCATCCACTATTTTAAGCTAGTGAAGATTCATATATCTCTTACACTGACTTTTCTAAAATTGACTTTTCTAAAATTCATCAATTGACTTGGTTTGTTTACGTAAATTGTCCTTCTTGGCCAATTCCCCACAATATGTAATAGGATAACGATGCTAGAAGCTCTTCAAAATTGGACCGATTGCTTATACTGAAATTGGGAACTTGTCTACGTGTAGTGTCTCTAAGAAGAACACATTCATGACATTGTAAGACAGATGCAGAAGAAGACATACCTGTAACACCTACTGCCTCAATGGCTTCCATTGTAGAAGGAAAACCCATCCTTTGCATTGTTGTGATACTTATTTTAATTGATCCACATAAAGTGACAGTGAGCCCGATGCATGACGGTCAAAATCCTGACTGTTAAAGCCAAAGACAGAACCTCCCTTGAGCTCAGCCTCTTCCTTTCATCTCTATTCTGCCAAGTCCAGTGCCTAACAAAGTTGGTCAAACTTTTTGAAGTGCCATAGTTGAAAAATATAAAACTGACAACCACGGCTGAAAGTGAGAAACAGTTATAGGAAAGTCACACCTTTTCCATCTCTTCTCGTATTTTTTACTTGCAACTTGTGCAGGAGAAACCTGCACTACACTCCTCCCTCCTGCCCACATGCCACCAGCACATTTCCCCAAAGGCGTCAGCAGCAGCACAAGTCTGTATGGATCCAAACCACAAATGCCACCGCCACAGGGAAAATACTACAATGCAGTAAGAACAGTCCCCAGCAGAATCCTCTTTTGTAACACAACAAAACACGGGAAGATCACAATGAATAAAGAAGAGGGCAAGGAGACGTGAAAGGAGTGAGTGGCAGAAAAGAAAAACAGAGGGAAGGTTAAGTGGAGTAGGAGAGTACAATTTCTTCCCTCAAGTTTAAACAAAAAAGAAACACAGGGAGAAGGCCTGGCCTATGAATTAAGAAAAAACCAAACTCCTCTCCTTTCTGTCTTGAAGGTTGTGAACTTAAATATAAAAACAAGCTTCAAAAGGCTTTATTCCTCATGGCCTCTTTTTCTTCTTCAAAAAAAAAAAAGAATCAAGAAGCTAAACTGTATGATTGCAAGGCAAACCAGTACTACCATGGACCTAAAAAAAAAAAAAAAATTAAAAAAAAAACGCTACAAATGAACTCCTGTGCTTTCCTGATCTTCCTTTGTTCACTGCAGTGATGTTCAAGGAGGACTCCCCGTTTCAGAGAAACATGATGTCCAAAATACTCTCCTTAGCAGGTTACTTTTGAAACTTGAGAAACTGAATTCTAAAGTACGATTTCCTGTTGTTTCTGAAGCAGGTAAATCTGATCAGATCTTTGGGGTGTGTGTGGGGGTGAAAGGTAAAAAAACCCACCTTCTTAGTTCTTACTCCAAAACACCTTCTTATCCTTCACAGTGGATAACTCAAGACTTTAACCAGAGATCAGAATGAACACCAGGCTCCAATAACAGCAATTCCCAGTTAAATTTGCATAATAATGTACCACAGTTAACTACATGAATGCGGATCTCATTTACACCTGAAGATTGCTTTGTACTTGTAAAAGTACTGTTTCTATGTGTTCCAATAATTTTAGTTTGCAAACTCAGAGGCATATAGATTCACTAAGATCTTTGATCTAAAGTTAAACACTAAGTTAAGGTAAAAACATAAGACACATGAATACAAGGACACTCGCTATAGCTGTGCAAGGTAGCAGAAACTGCAGGTGCTTGAAATATAGTCACTAAATGCAAAAATTATTACAATAGACAAACATCAGTAAACACAAAACAAATAATTTATGAAGAATAAAATATTAACCTTGGTGTGGTATTCATATAATCATTGGTATTAGTGCCAGGAATGATAAATGGAGGGAAACAGCAACCAATTAATAAGGTATGTTTACGTCCCCTAATTTATTTCCTTCCAGATTAGTTCAGGTCTTTATTTCAGAAAAACAAAACAAGGAAATTACCTATTTGTTTTAAGATGAAGACTTTGCAGCAATGACATGTAACACTCACGTGAATAGTTAGAAGGGAAATAATGATCTTGTTACAATTATTTTTCAAGATTTATACTAGTTTTTGGAAGCCTCAAATACTAGAAATTCAAAGCACAAATGTATGCTATCAATAACAAGTATACAACAATACTATAATATATATACTACAAATAACACAAATAGAACCAGGTTTATGCCCATTTTTCATCATGACAAAAGGCATTAGCAAGAAACATGACAAAACCACGGTAACAGGCAAGGACCTAAATCTCATGTCTGGAGAATGCAAGAAGGAAATAGGTGTGAAACACGTGCTACGTATTTTCTGAAATCCTTTCTAAAGGATCTTTGTTCCTAAGGAGTACTGTGTGCAAAAAGGATCGTTTGTTTCTTAGGAGTACATCTGATCTTGCCCATCATTCCGCAGTTGTTATTTATCCTAAACATCTTCCTGGGAATGGATTGTCTGGAGAAACCAATCCAGCTGACATCTCTGCCCCAAAGCATAGAAGGAGCAATATCTCTTGTATTCTTAGTTTGATTAATGTATCTGTTTTATGAAAAATTCAAATTACTAATTCCTTTCCATAGCATCTTTCTTGTCTGTTCTATGCACTTCCAGTAATTGCAGGGCATATTCTACATGTGCTACACCTTCGATTCAAGCATGCACGTTATTTTATCCTTCCCAGCTTCTGAAAAAAGTCTTTGACTTTTTTTTTTGTTTTGTTGTTAGAATTTCCTCAAGTAAAAGTACAAGGAAGGTAAACCTACATGCACAACTGAAGCTCTGGCATTCTGCACTGCTGCGGTCCATTACAAGAACAAATGAAAATATTATATACATCGGCCTCTGTACTAGTAAGTCTAAGGAAACTTTCAGATAGAGCCAGCCTTGATCTTACCTGTCCTGTATCCTGTGTTGTTGAGGTATACTGCAAACGTACGTATTTCATGCTGAGCCTGCCAGGATGGAGAAGAACAGTTCTCATTGTTAGTGTAAGTGTTGTGGTTGTGAACGTACTTCCCCGTAAGAATAGAGGAGCGAGACGGGCAGCACATGGGTGTTGTCACAAAGGCATTGATGAAATGAGCACCTCCATGTTCCATGATCCGCCTTGTTTTATTCATCACTTGCATAGAACCTGGAAGAAGAAAACCATCTCGGAATTATTTTGTTTCAGTCACAAGAGCTCATGTGTTACATCAGAGACCAGAATGAAGCACAGGTAGTAAGGGCACTGTAATCTCATAGTGAACCCAAACCCAAAGAGATTATTCTCTCCCTTCTAGCAAAACTCTCCCATTGTTTTAAGAAGGACCAAATACGGAAATCTCGAGATTTGACTCAAACCTGCTGACATAGGTCATAATGCTTTTTTAATTTCTCTTTCTCTAAGCTCATTATTTACCAGTGTGACTACCTGCACTATCTGTGCAGCCTTTTTGGAGTCACTAACACTGTTCCAGTAACTGAAGGCAAGAACCAGCATGAATTAGGCTGAGACAATGGGGTCCGAGGGTGAAATTCACTTGTGCAGCAACCTTGACCGAAGTTTCCATACTCCTTAAGCATTATTTAATCCTTGGTTTCAGAAGATACTTGATGCACCGCCTTTCATGCCAACCTTCTGCAAAAGGCTGAGGGTTGTAATCACAGAACCACTGAGACTGAAGGGATGCCTGGAGATTATTTAGTCCAACCCCCTGCTCAAGCAGGGTCTGCTAGAGTTAACTAGATAAAATGTTCTTTTCCCTAATGTGAGGTACTAGCAGGTATTGATTTCTGTAACTTTCACTGAACCAAAGACAAAGTAAAGCCCTCATAATAATTTCCATAACCAATCCACTGAGTTCTATCTATCTATTCACTTGATTCATTTTGATAACAGTGTTATCTAAACCTCTCTTCTGTCTCCTATTTGAGAGAAGGCTTTGGACAAAGACTGAATCTTTACCATAAACATCCATTGAGCTAAATCTGGATCCGTATCAGAGTTCTTCCTACACGCAGAAACACCAAGGATCAGAAGAAAATAGACATTTAGTTTCCCTCACCTATTGGTGCCTGATGGTTAAAACTGCATCAGACTGAGTTATACTTGACCTAGGAAGAATTTCCATTTTCCATAGAACCTGTAATGACACCTGTTATCAGCATGACCTTGCAAAGGAGAGCAAACCTTTCCATCACCAACCCTCACTTCTTGTTATGAGCAGGGAAAACCAACAGACAACATGGAGATGAAGGTATGGGTTCATGCTGGAGTAGGGTTGGGGCTAACTTACCCAAGCTTGAGTTGGATTAATAGTTCAGCTTTAATCAATGCATCCTGCCACCATCTGGCACAAACTGTATGTTGTTTCTGTCAATAATAAGTTTAGGTTTCCTCTATAAGCTCTTTAGGCAGAGATTTCATTATGAAATTGCAACAGTAAGTCGGTTTGATACAGGGCACATTGATATAACCAGGAGTCAAAACCTAGAGGGAAAATGGTCATAAGCCACCTACGAAATCTGACTCTCTGGCACCAGGAAGGAAGGCTAATTGCTACTGTAGGTCATTTCACCTAAAGATTGCCATGGTTTTAGTTCTTTTGATATCATTTTGTTGGGATGAATATTAAAAAAAATTTAAAATAGGTTTGTGCATTTCTCAGGTCAGAGCACATCTCTGTCACATCCCTTTGTGACAAGAAGCAAGGCAGGCTACTGTACTCCTTTCGAATTTGCTAAAGTTCACATATCAAAAGGAAGTTTCTGAAGAAACCAAGGTTTTTTGTTTCCATAACTGTGGGATAAGCGTTAGTGCTCACAGGCACTAACAACACAATTAACAATTATAACAGTCAGTTATACATTATGTGAGCCTGAAACCTGTGGACGTTTCCTCTGTGTTGTCTTATGAGCTAGTCCAAGCATAAATAAGCAGACCGAAAGAATGTTTTGTCATCCCAATATTAAAATACAACTTAACAACCCCTTTAAATGACAGAGGCATCTGTGCATAAATAACAGTACATGTTAAGACTCCCCTTGGGGACAGTAACCTCCTTTAATAAAACTGTTGTAATGACAAGGCCCTATATATCAACAGCCTTTAATACAAAAACATATGATCTAATCTGCTTCCCCAGCTTGAGAACTAATATGGAGTGACAGATCAGTGGAAGATAAAAATCCAGCACACTCTTCTGTACAATCTTAAATAGGCCAGCTTTAAATATTTTAAAGAGCATTAAACCAGCCAACCAAAACTTATTTTCTTCAGCTTGCCTCCAATCCAAACACAGAATTGTGAGAAAGTAGAAACCGATCTTTCTGTGGCAGAAGATTAGTTACGTGTTAATCAGCAACTGGAACCTCACCAAATCACCTTTTGAGTTGGAAAACCTTCTGGGGTTTCATTAGTGGATGTACCAAGGGAAGTCATGCTTTGAAGTGTCAGTATTTAATTCAGAAAATGTTCTGTTACCGGTGTAAAATGACTGATAATAAATAAAAGTGATTTAGTCTAAGCTATTAAAAAAAAATAATCCACTGGACTACTACGAAAATATGTTTAATCAATTTGATGCATACAAGCTGCTCACTGAACAAAATGAAGCAAAACCTAGGCTGAAAGTCCACTTGAAATTTGTGTGGTATCTGTAACTTTGCTTAGTACGTCTTCACAGTTCACTTTAGGGACAAGGCTGATATTTTGACTTACATTAATGGAGAAAACATACTAGTTGTTTATGAAATAATACTGACTTTCTCATTTGTTGTGTTTTGTTGTCAGAGGTCATAATTTACATGAGTTTTTGGGAGCTCCAGCTGTTGAAGAACTTGTATTAAGGCCCAAGTGACTTAGTCTACTCTGAAGCACAATTTAAGAAGTGGTATCCATATGCAGATAAGTTAACTGAACCCCAGAATGTTAATTAACTGTCCCCTAAAGCCTTCTATTTCTATCCCATTTGAAACTCATTAGACACCCTTTTCACATCTTAATTTCACTTTTTTCCCCTCATATTTAATTTTAACGAAGCTCTAAGGCCCTAATCTCCACGTATGATAACTAAGAAAAATTATCTTCCGTGCCACATTTGTAGTTTTTCAGAGGAAGATGTAGGAACATACAAATCATCTCTCACTCAGATTTCTCTAACATGGCTGAAATATCTTCTAAATAATCATATCTTTCTTCAACTATGAGATAATAAAATGAGCTCGTTTGTTAAACCACAGCAATACGGTATTCAAACCTAATTAAACTGGAGATGCTGAGTCCGTCACACAGGGGACATCAGCTGTATACTAACTTGGACTTAAATGGCTCTAATGGGGAAAAAAAGTCTTTGTTTCTAATTAATTCTTTCTCCTCGTCAGTATATTCCTCTTCTTTATATTCTGCTTGTCAGTACAACTCTTTTGATTAGACAGTCAACTGAGTGTGTACATTTCAGTAGCTCTTGGTGTTCTCATTTGTCTTCTCCCATTTGTATCCATTACAATTTACACTCGTTCGCCTTTGACCTGGATATTCTGCATCCTTTTCATCAGCTCCTCATCAGTCTTTTCCTTTTTTCAATTCAAGGCTGAAGTTTGGTTTCCCAAGTAAAACTCATGATTAACAGTAGTGCAAATTAAAAAAAAAAATTGTACTCCTTTTCTGAACGGATGACATTGTCTTTCTGGTAAACTCCACCTGCATTGTTAAATCTATCTTAAATTAAATAAAGGAAAGGCTGTTAAAAGCACTTGATATTGTGTTGTCTTCCCTTTTGCCTCAGAAGTAGCCACAAAAGAACAATGAAAGCTACAACACCCATCAGTTAAGAATACTCTTAGAAACAGATGAATTCTTAGTTATGCACAGCTTTCTCTGCTACACTTTCATAGCTTCCAAGTTTTCCTTAGCTTTTATTTATAATTCACATCTTGTTTTCATCTTTCTTAAATGCATTAACCCCAATCCCCACAAATGGCAATTTTGATTAACTTGGACAGCTCACCAGACAATAGACAAGAATAAAAATTAATTCAAACAAATATTAGGTCTCACAAAGCCATTAGTGGCAAATGACGAATATCAAATCTCAGCTTTATCAAATGGATTTTCCTTAGTTAGATCCTAATTGGTGTGGACACATGCCCGTTATGCTTGAAATTGGAAAGCATCAGATTATCAGAGAAGAGAAATATACTGCCCAAAGGACTTAGACAATTGCATCAGAAACAAGCAGGCTAGCATAAAATACAAGATGATAAATTTTTTAGGACCACCTTCTGAGCCTGCAAGATGATGTGCTTGGGTTCTTTTGGTATACATTATTGAAACTGCTTTATTTGTGATCCAAATAACCATTAAAAAAAAAAAAGTGACAATAACAACTCTTCTGATCCTACTTATTTGAATTACATTTGTACTTAGTGGGGTCACTGCCATAGCAGGCTTTCTCACCACATTTGAGAAGAATGTGATATCCGTGATCCTGCAGACATGCAGTAGTACTGATATAAAGGAAGCATCTGTAAGAATACTGCCACATTGCTGTGATTAACTTCTCAACTAGATGAGTAAGTGTATAAGTAATACAAATTGATTAACTTGACTATTGTGTTGTTTTTCTTCTGTGAGGTCTGTTTTCCAATTTTTCCCATCCATACTAGAAATATGATGCAGTAACTGTCAAAAAACGCACCAGACCACACATATACAAGCTCTCATCTTTCAAATGATCAAGGCTTTATACTCAACTCAAAAGCATATTTCTAATGCAAAATTACTAATGTAAACTGGTTCATGTTAATCCCTTCTCCTAACTACAGACAACATTTGGTAAATATAAGCTTGTGCAGGTAACAGAACAAAACCCAGACTCTGTCAGTTAATTCATTATTCCAAATCATTAGGCAAAGCGTGTGTTTAATCTTCATCTCCCTTCCTCAACAATTAACTTAGTGTTGAATAACACAGTAGAACCTTTTCATACTAAGTGATTTTGGTCAGTAATTAACTACACCTCTAAATGGACAACATGAAGAATAGTATGACTATGTTGGGTAACATTTAAGTCATTAAAATTAAAATTGTATATGTAATGAATGTCTGCAATTACACAAAAAAAATTGGGTAATTACATGGTGCAATAATCAGTTATGAATTTAATGCTACTGCTTTGGCACGTAGCTTCCCAGGTTATACTTGTAATTGCCAGAAGCATAGTTTAGGGGTGTAGATGAAGACAGATAGGCAGGAATCTCTTATTTCCACAGAAACAGGAAGTTTGATACTTTAAGTTGAGACTAACTTTTGCTGTCCTTGAATTGCATGCAGACAGAAAGTACTTTCTACATAAAGGCAGGTTTAAACTTTTACTACTTGTTCTTCCTATCCTTTTTCACACTAGAAAAGGGATAATTATTTTGAATGCAGGAATCAAGCTTTAAGGAAAAGCAGTGCCACGCTCGTTAGCTAAAATTCGCTTTATGTTGGGCTCTTACCAAGTTCTACATCTTGGTCATCAGTAAGAACAAGGATGATGTTTGGGCGGATGTTTCTACGGTCTCTTTGAAATCTTCCCTTCAGACGCTGATTTAACAGGAAAGCTGAACTTCCATCCAACAGTGATAAAACAGTCATCATGAATAATCCAAGGACAATGCTATGCTGTGCCATATTGTGCTGATTTAGTGTTTTCTCTCAACAAGGTAGGTTAATGGCTTCTATTTCTTTTTTGTTTGCAGATCTCCTGTAAGGGAGAGCGAAAGAAGTATTTATTTATACTTTGACCCCCCTGCCCCGCCAGGGAACAGAAAGGTTCTCTACAAAGAAGTAAAAAGCAATATACTTGAAATAATCTAACTCTTATAGAAAAAAAAAAAAGCAATAAACAAAGTAACTGAATGTTTTTCTAGTATCAGCTAGAAGCAAACATATGAAAAATTCACAGTTCGTAAGCTGTTACCAACTTAAAGTTTCACTCCATGCTCAAATTTGGCAGCAAGTTCAAGGATTTATAGCAGGGTGTCATATCAAACTCTTACTTTTTCTTTGATACATATAAAAAGCAATCTTCTTTAGGGTTCTGGGGTGTTTTGAGATGACATTTTTGTTTACTGCATCAAAAATGCAGATGTTGAAGGAAAAAAAACCCCACGTCCATCCATATTTTTAAACAGGCCTGTGGTAAAATTTACTGAGTTAACAACACATTTGCAAATTCATAGAGGATTCTCAGATAAATCAATGTATAACAAGTCTTCTATCTTACAAATTTCATTAGAGAGCAGAGCTGCCCAGATCTTGGAACTACGGTAGGGTACTGTTTGAAGTCTACTACAGCTTTGATGTTAGCGTGATATCCCTTCAGCATTTCTGTTGGTTTCCAAGATTATTATTTTTAAAATATCATTATTATTAATGAACATATTTCAAGACCCACTACTGCAAATGTTTGGAAATGGATGCACCAAAAAGATTTGCACTGCCTACGACTTCTCTCCATCATAAATACAATGCCCTAAAATTGACTTGTTTGCAAAACAGAGCACGTCTAACTGGTACTGCTCCTGTTAATGAGCCAATAAAAAATTCTTAGCAATTCCTCCATGGACACTCCCAAAAATGAATAAGCGTGCTGAAGAATTTTTGAAATAATACTTTTGTCAAGTGGTCTTCTGGTATAAAGGGATTTTCCCTTGCTTTCAGAACTCAACAGTATGAAACTATTGAAAATATCAAGCAATAACTATTTCATCAGATCCAGTGATCGGTGAGTCAGTTTTTGATTAATTCCCTACTTGCCGCCTGCCTTTCCCTGGACTGGTGCCAATGATCTCTTGTAATGCAGTGAAAAATCAATTAAAAATGACACAAGGGAGACTATCTGCTTTTTGTAAAGATTAGAAATGCCCGAGTAGAAAGAACTTAGCACAGTGTGTTTTACCCAGAGAAATACATTGGCTATTCTGTCCCTAAAGTCACTTGGGAAAACAGTTTTTCCTCCAGCAGATTATTTCATAGCCACATTATTACTTCATCTCTGTCAGTGTCTGTTCTCTGAGATAAACTTTGATTAAGAAAGTTCTCATGTAATAGCAAAACCACTGGTCTGATAAATTATACTCAGCTTCTACGCTTATTTAAGAAATGCATATTGAATTTTCATATAAGTCAACAGATATGTAGCTATAGTATGATGCAATATTTATTAAGGCTGCTTTCCTAAAAGGTACACTAATAGTGTTTTGAGGAAACGAAAAATCCTTCTTCCTCACTATTCTCTCCAGTGAGTTTCACAGGCAGGTGAAATTAACTTTTTTTATAGAAACTAAGAATTGATTTTAAATATCCTAGCACTTTTCCAATGGGTAGGGAAAGAGGAAAGTCCAACTTCCTAAGTTTACAGATGCAGCTTTAGTACCTCTGCTGCTGCTCAGAGATTTGCCAGGCTATAGCAGAAGGAACACCGACGAGTTCTATCAATTTTCATTCCTTGTACTCAGAATTCCATCTGCAGCAGTACAACTGGGAAGAATCATGTCAGATTCAATGTGTTGCTACTGTCCAGAGTAGTCAGAAGCAGCCTGAGAGGCAAACCCGGACCTGTTTCAAAATAGGAGGGGGGGGGCAAAGTTAGTTTAGCAGGCACATATTACTAGACAACAGCTTTTTGGGGGAGGGAGTAGAGAAATGACTCCTGCCCTTCAGAAATTACTCCATACATACTTCTGTTTAAAAAGAAATAAACTGACAATATAGGTGTTTTCATGACACAAAAACATCTTTCTGAAGGTCTAAAAGTTAAGGTATTTTTTTCTGCTCTATATTAGCCAATAGCTTCTCGGAATAATAACATTTGCTGACTTTTCTTGCAGCATTTAGAAGGCTGTCCATTCTTGTTGTATCTGCTCGTAACTACATTCACTGTAGTGTGCATATAACAGTCTTCCTTACATTTTTCTCACTTTTCCTTGAAGAAATGTGTGGAAGTAACCTCATGACCTCATTGCCTGTCTCCCCTCAGCCTGTCTTTTCCTCACAGTTTATTGCCCCTCACTCACTCCATTGTATCTAGAAATAGAAGTTGTCCCAGCTCAGAAAGCTCCTTATCTATCTATAAAATACTTATTTGGGGACGTACATAAACTGCTATTCCACAGCTATTTTGTCCACATTTGCATAGTTATGGTTAAAAGAATTAGTTATCTCTGAAAGGATACTGCAGGTGGAGGAGAGAATTTCATGTCACGTACAACAGGCATCATCTACCCGTTACCTCTTCCTCAACTCCCTCCTCAATGAAGATTTTTCAGCTATTCTGGTGTGTTATGTTGCTATTATTATCAGGATAAGTACTGCTGGGAACCAACTCAAGGTATGTAATTATGTGCAAAACTCATACCAGTAACTAGGTAAGAAAATTAAAGCAATTTTAGAAAATAACCCATTTCTTGAAGTATGTATTCATAGAAGACAGACATGCTACAACTAACAGAGTATATGCAGTAAAATCTAAAAGCCAGCTTCAAATAGCGCTCAGAATAGCAACAGAAGAATCCCTCGCGTGGATTGCCAGTGGTCAAATATAGATTGATTTTTAACCCCTAGTCTTAAGTGAACTTCAGGGAAAAAATATGACATAAAGTCTCTGTTAACAGTTCTTTCCCCAATTCTGTCAACAAGTTTAATCTGTGACTCCTAGATAAAGCCAGAAGACTACCACAGCAGTGCCCCAATCTGCCTTCACTCTTAATATAGCACCCTCTCCAAAGATGTATTTTGATCTGAGTGGTACGGATGGTCCACTGCTTTATGTGCCTCTGTAGGCCATCCTCCAATATTAAAGATGCTTAATCTGTAGCAGCTCTCATGAGAATTAGGTGTGCCTCATTTTCTCCCAGATTACATACACAAACTTGACAAGTCTGGTCACTCCTGGTTTATATATAGGAAAGCTCTATGAGAAATTTATGAAGTGTTCTTCGGCTGAAGCATCTAGCTGAGCTTTATTAAGTCTATGAAACCTCCTAGCAGGCTGCTTTAGAGAAAGTCTGGTCCTCTTATTTTCTGTGGTTTACGGTTGACTTTAACAAGTCCCTGACTCCCCTCATAGCTTGAATTAGATACAGCTGCCTCTTTTTGTTCTTAACTCCTGCTAGTATGGGGAATGAGAAAAAAGCCAAAATTAATTCTCCTGTGTGGCAACGCAGAATATTACACTATCTCTTCAACATTTATAATGTGACTTAAAGCCAGACTGCAGTACACTTATTCTATTTATAAAAGAATGGAGCCAAGTTCTGTTCCCAAGTAGCATTTACACCAAGGAAAGACTTCTTTATAATACTGCCCTTAGTAATTAATGTCAGTTCTACCGCAGCACAGGCAGTATGCACAGGGATGACCGGTGTCAGTTCTACCCCCAGATGGTATTTTTAACGTGCTATTGATTAGTATTGCTCGACACAGATGTAACAGGCACTGTGTGCAAAACTAGCAACTGACAGTGGCTTGCACACACTGGCAGCCCCAACCTTGCTAATGCAAGTCCTAGCACAACTGTCCCATGCATAAGCCCAGTGCAACTTCACTTAAGTCAAATAATTAAGGTATTCCAATATAATCAAGAGTAGTATCTGACTCTTCCTGTAACAGAAAAGATACAAACACAGATCAAATTAATTCTTGTATCAGATATGTAAGTTAATCCTGCTTGGAGCCTACTTATAGAAAGCTGTTTCTAGTTATGTTTACATTAACTGATTTTTTTTTTTTTTTTTAAAAGCATACTGCAAAACACTAAATACAGAATCAATATGGCAAGTTCAACTCGCTCAGCAGCCACCACAGAACACGGTAACACTATGTAAGCCATACAGGGGAACTCCACAAGAAGGGAAAACTGGTTAGCAAGAGGCAACGCACACCTGCTCTAAATATGGCTGAAGCCAATACCAGGTGTATTATTTAAGCAGACTTAGGTGTGCCCTTTGTCCAATGTTTAAATTCATTGAAATACACGGTGCTGGAGCTATTCCCTAGCAACCAACCCAATTAAAACCACTTTGCCAGTTAAATGGATTCAGCAGCGCTGCTGTTCTTTTAACTCTTAAGTCACTCCTATAGCTCCAGGTTTGGTTATGGTAACTCCTTTTTCACTGAAGCTGTCAACCATCATTTGAAACCATTATATTTTGTAAGAGATAAACGCGTTTTTGTATGTGGATTGGGAAAGAATCTTATTTGCAATCAAACAAGGTTCTCAGGGGAAGGCTGGTATCAACATTACTGCTCTAACAACATGCTGTGTTTTCTTATAGTTTTATACTTTCTGATTTTTTTCCCCAGACAGACAAAATTTTAAGAGAAAGTATAAAATCAAACCCCCAGGGTGAAATGTGACTCTCAAAGATGACAGCTGTGCTGATTCAACTACACAAACTATGTCTAAAGTATTTTTATTTCCAAGTATCTACTATTTCTTCAGAAGTCAGGAACAGAGCTTCCAGACTTATTAGAGCACTGAATTACTATTCAGATGTGTTCTCCTGACTCACTTTCCTTATGCTGATGAACTCAATACCAAAGCTAAATATTTATCACAGGGAAGCTTACTGGCATTACAGAATCTCTTCCCTATTCTGTAACTTCATTTTAAATAAAATTGAATTTTAAATTAGTTATAGTTTTCTATAGGACTTGGTATTTTAAACAGCACAATATACTTCCCACAAATCCATACTATTCTTTCTGTTCACTGCTTGCGTGTTATTATAAGAGCTTCTCAGTAACATGCACGAAATTAGTTAGTCCTCAGATAGGTTAAATTGCTGTTTGGATCCCCCAAACCCACAATAATAAACACATTTTTCCCCACCTCATGATAACCCAATAACAACTTGAAAGAGTGTAAGAATTATTTCCCTATTACACTTATTATCTTCACATATTTATAAATGATAAAGATACATAGTCTTTGACTTTAAAGGTAATTATACTAACTTGTATCAAGTACAGTAGTAACTATAGACTTTCACTTCTGAAAACACCAGAAGGGAATAAATGCAAGTGCTTTCAGATAGAAAAAGTAAGCAAGAACAGTTACCATCACACAAATCCATTCTATCAAGTAAACAGAATTTTTTGTAGCCGCATACAGAAGACAAATCATGCCGTGTATATACACATGCAACCACGTACAGACATTCAGATACACGTATTACCCGGATGCGCACGGTAATTTGTTAAACGAGAAGCTAAGTGCTATGGCATCAGTTGTCTTTGGAAACTCTTGTCCGCACAGCCCCGGCGCGGCGCAGCTGCCTCTCCCCGAGCCCGGGGATGGCTGCGGCAGAGCGTGGCACGGACACGGCCCCTCCAGCACCCCCCTCTCCTCCCCCGCGCAGGGCCGGCGCGGCACGGTGTCCCCCCGGCAGGGTTAACAGCTACCGGGCGGGCACCGAGCGGGCAGGCGGCAGCCCCAAGGCCGGGAGGGCCGAAGGGCGGTGGCGCTCCGAGGCGGGGGTAATGGTTGGTGGTGGCGGTGGGGGTGTCTCGCCGCGCCAGACGGGGCTGGCAGCGGGGGCGCAGCCATCCCGACGGCAGGACCGCATCGCCTCTCCTCCAGCCTCTCCCGGTCCAGCCCCCCTCCCAGCCCCAAGCCCCCTTTCTCCTGACACCTCACTCAACTTCCAGCCCCGCCCGTTACCTATGCAGCAGGAGCGCGGCCAGACCCGCTCGCTGCCTGCTGCATTAGACCCTCCGCCCAGGCTCCCCGCTACGGCAGCCCGGCTCGGCCTCCGGGAGCCCCAGATG